>JAANSO010001904.1:0-15147 GCA_036507315.1 Lepidocyrtus fimetarius | reverse complement strand
ATAGAAAACGATGAACAATAATAGGATTCTACAAAAGGAAACAATTTCTTGAATTTTCCTCAGATTCTATTTTCAGTTTTAACAGTTGGTAGAAAAACCAAAACTGACAGTCATAATTCACGTCGCTTTTACATTATTTGCTCATAAATACTACTTTCTTCAGTCTAACTTTCTTCTCGGCCTCCTTCGCATTAGCGTTACAATAAAATAAGTGCATGAAGTGAACGGGCTTTTATGTTGTTGGTAATATGTGTGACCTGCCATATTTAGCGTGCAAAAACATGATAAAAATCAGCAGGTTCCACCCAAAGCAGCGTGCATTCCACTGAAAAAGAAAAAAAACATGATAATGTATCTATTCAAAAGAACTCAGGGGAAAGATCCCAATAGTATATAATGCATGCATTATCAGAGTAAGGATAAGGCAAATAATCGTACACTTCCTTCACATTAGCTAGATCATTGTCACAGTGAGGGGTGACCTAAGACATTCTAATAGTTTTGGCATGTTTGTAGGGAGCAGTGACCAGAATAAATGCAAAGTAAAGTAAAATTTAAACTTTGGTGATGCTTCAAATGACATCATCACACGTGTATATACTTAAAAGCTTACTCCAGAGAAATGTGGGTTGTTATCCCTGTTTTCAGGTTTATCCTTCTTCATTTAATTTTTTGACTCGTCATAAATGAATTGTTTTTATAGCCTGTGAAAATGAAGAAAAAGCCAAAGTGAATGATAAAGGCATGTTTTGTGTGGGTGGAAATAAAATCTCGTATAGTTTTTCCAAGTACCTAACCTTATTCAATTCAGATAAAAAAGGCATTTAATTTTAAAAGCATTTATCTAACACGTCCTACCTTGCAATTACGTACCATTATGAGAGTTACGTTTCCAGGATAAAGGAATTCAAAAGGAATTTTGAAATCGTCCGTAGATTTTTCATGTTTATTATGGGAAGTGGTATCAAAGAAAGATTGGAAAGAGCTAACAGGCAGATTTACGACATAGTATTCAGTTGAGATTTTTTTTGCAAGGTAAGTACAGTTGTCCGTTAAGACCTAATTTCTTTGAATACAATTCCTGCACCTATAACAATGTATCTAAAAACCCCGGGAGCGCTGCTGGCAATGTAAAAGCAGTATTATTTCATGACGACCAACACGATTCTGATGACGGTGGGGTATGTTTTGTTGAAACCAAAATCCTTCCCAATTTGATTTATTTTGTGTGGATTTAAACAATGTTCTATAAGATACATTAGGGATTTCCCATTTCCGTATGACGGGGTTATCATGTAAAGAAAAGACCATGTGTGGATCAAAGTCAAAAGCGAGATTGGCGTGTCGAGAAGGCCAATCAACCTGATACGAAGGTAAAAGTCTTTTTTCTTCATCTCTAATAGTGACAAAGAAATCCCAGGGTTTGGTTTCGCAGTATTTCTCCATCCCTTTCTACGTTCTGTACAGAATTGGAATTTTTCTGTTGAAAGGGAAAAAGAAGGACTACGAGATGGACATGAGATACAACGAGGAAGTGAACAGTCATCCGTAGCTCTGTAATAATAATAAAAGAGAAATGGCACGAATTCCTCTCGTGTTTTATTACTCTTTACCCCTCTTCCCCTTTTTCACGCGCGACAACGCTTTCACTTCTAATAATGAAAGCAGAAACGGCATAATAGAATAGCTGCGGACGCTTGCAAAAATATCCAAGGATTGCATACTTGGGACTTTACAGACATGCCCTCCTACACTTTCACTGCCTGTCCAAAGAATGGTCCCATAAAAAGGAATTTAAGAGAACTTTAAAAATGTCAGTAAATTCTTGTGTAAAAATCCAAAAGGTGGGTAATACAGAAAAGGGAGCATGGGTCCAACAGGAAATAAATTGAGTTGGATGAAGCAAGTATGCGTGAGAGAAGAAGGAGGATGAGACAGACTTTGCAAGATGGTGACAGAGATGAAGTAAAATGGCAAATAAATTTATTTTGTCGTGTTGTTGAACACTACTGTGGACGATAACTTTGGTGGAAATGTTTCCAGGAACCCTTCTTCATCTGAAATAAGTGCAAAAAATCTCTTATATATAAACTCTATCTCGGTCATCATCATCATCATCACTCTCTTAAGTCCCATCTTCTCAAGGAGCAGTAGTAGTTATACAGGCGTTAGTGCGCAAATAATAAATCTGATAAAATGTCCTCATTTTCGTATGAGTGAATCCGTGCAGTAGGAGATATCCTACTTGTTCTTTTAATTTTATTAGGAATTTCCTCGGAAAGATGTGGAGAAATGAGTTATTTGTGTGGAGGTAACGGAACACTTTCTGTTGCGATAAAAGTTTCGTTTGTTCAAGCTGCAGAAGCTTTTCTTGTCATCGTCCTGCCTCTCCACTTTTACTTCATTCTTTGTGCATAATTTTGGAAAACGAAAGAAACAGAATAGAATGAGGCAAAGGGAAAAGGAAGTTTTTAGATAAGAAAGCACTACAAGTTACAAAGATTCCGGTTAGTATGATAATGATGATGATGATATAACTTGAAGAAAGTATTTCGCTATTTTTCTGGCTGACAAGAAACTGTACTGCGAAAAGTAATATTTAGTCTACGGTTAAAATTGTTTAATAAATAGTGAAAAGCTGCATTATTATGTACTTCCATAATTTTCAACTGTCATTGGTTCTGTGGTTACTTTCATATCTCTAGTTTCTCAAACTCAAGATTCATTAAATATATGTTAGTCTTGGGGGAATGTAATGAGGAGTGGAATGGAAATCTATTATTAAAGTTGAAGCCAGATTTTGATCATTAAATTATTTATCAATACAAATGTTGGGTGTTTCCGTTTGAGAATGTTTATGAATACTCCTATATGAGTTTATATGCACATTTTTAAATAGGAAAAACCATCACTATCATTTTCTTGAAAATAAATATAATTTATATGTTCTTTGTCGCCCGCATAACTAATAAGACACCTAGAAAAGTCACGTTCGTTCACAAAGAAAGTCCTCACCAGGGTGTGTAGCATTTTTGAAGGGAAATGTGAGAAAAAATAAAAGAAAAAACGAGTAAGTTATGTCCCAGTTAGGGCAAGTATGAGCATGATGTGATGTTAGTCATTTTTCAAATAGAATTACATGCATTTATTCATGCTTTCACATCCGCACATCCTCTTCCAAAAAAAACCTGCCTTTATTTCCTTTAAAAGAGTATATGATCGTGGTTGGTGGGGTAGTAGGTGAGTGAGTACAGGAAGAAGGAAATATTTTTCTTTTCTCGTTTGCTTTAACCTGGAAATTTAGTGCTCCCTTGGCCCCTCACATTTTCTTTCCAGCTGAAATACAAATTTCATGTTGAATACAATACTGTGAGATTGTAAAGAAGGATGCTGAGCGAAATTGTGCTCCATTCCCCATGATTACTTGTATAAGTGGAAAAAGAAGGTAGAAAAATGAGGGAGCAATTCTGCGTTCTCTCTCCATTTTTCTCGACTATTTATTTAAGGACAAGCGTCTTCGCTCGTTGGTAAGTGTAAGCAGAGCTCATCCTTTTTGCAAGGACATGACATATTTTTTAAAGAAGGGAGAAAAACTAATCACAATATCCATATGGCGCCTGTGGAAGTGGGACTTTGAGTTGAGAACCTACCCATAATCATCCGCTTTACTTTTCATTACTATATGTCTTCACTCACCGTTGTGCATTACTGCTTTGTCATTTTCTTGTGTTATTTTTTCAAAGTGGCTTGCAAGGATAAAAAGCTAATTAATATGGGATTAAGGTTTTTTCTTATTTCTGTTATTTCACAAACAATCAACATCTTCAAAGTTAAGCACGGCATAATTTAGTTTGGAAAAATAATAATTCAGCTAATGGGGGAAAAGATGGAAAGAATTAAATTAATTGAAATACGCTGATTATTTGGCGGCACATTGAAAATTCAGAACTCTTGTTTGTTAGCGGAATTTTACCCTTGCATTTGCTTTTACACTTCGTTTATGCTGCCCACCTAATATTTAGTGCTATTCTAGCAATAATTAAATTATTGACATTGCATTGTTACTAATTTTATTGAATTTAAAACTTTCTTAAATGGAAAATTATGTATCTTATTATCGTTTCTTATTTTTTGTATTAAATATAACAGGCTCAGTTTTCTTTCATAACCATTTTAAATTGGATAACGAAATGAAATCTAGCCCGTAATGGACTGTAATTTTAATAAAATTAAAATCCAATTTAGCATTGAGAAATATACCGGAATCTTACGTATACTACATATAGAACAAGTTCAGAAAGAAACTTGTCTTTCAAGATCATTATTTTATTGGACAGAATGTGAAGGTAGATGTGTGTTGAGAGAGCTATAAAACGGGTGAAAACTACCGACAGGGGGAATCAAAGTAAGACGAGCCATTAATTTATTGCAAAGGTGCATATGGCTTCATAGCAGTATTTACGCTGAAAGCACGAATTCTATAGAACTTGAACATATAAAATCTTTGTTTTTATTGCTCCTCTGATGGCACACCGCCGCCATCATCGAATATATCCTTTAACGTAAAGGCAACAACTGTAAAGCAGCCGGAGGAGCTACATTAATTCATTGTTCATTTAGTTTTCACCTGGACGCAACAAACAATTCGCTCTGGGAGTCATTCATTTCCTTCCGATGCAATGCACGTGTTTATTTCTTTCAACATAGGAAATGTTTAATCCCACCTTATTTGCTAATTTCCAGTTTTCATCATCTAGTATTTTATTTATTGTTACAAAGAAATTAATGGAAGTTTGAAGTTAATCCGACTTAGGATAAAAACAAAACAGAGTATAGACTTATCTACATGATAATCAATTCAGAGCGCATGGACTTTTATTAAATGCTGGAAATTTGTACACGAACTAATGTTTGATATTAAAAGGGAGAAAGTATTCTATCGTTTGGTTTAATGTTTAATCTTCCCTAGTTGCTTTTTGGAAATCAACTGCCAATTCATCTATCAAATTTGAGGAGTTAGTCCAAAAACCACTTTTAAATATTTGCTCAAGGTCAACCTTTAAGTTATTCCGTGCTGGCATGGGATAACAGGGAAGTGCCATTATCATCATCATGAACATCAACAAAACTCTTTGGTTCCGCTGCTTTTACGCTTAACACTGCTACTTTAAGAGGAGAAGGACACACATGCAATAACAGTACATTATTATTGCGCAATCAGTTGTTTTGGCAAAGATTTTTTGTTAGAAATCAGCAGTTCCTCGGAAAATCCCTTTAGTAAATAAAAAGCTTGAGGGGATCCTTGTTCTAAAAGAAGCAGTAAATTTGTGAGCTCGCTTAGGTATATTACTCTAGTATCATTACATCTTTTGGATAAGCTATATAAACGAGGTGTATAGCTGTAAAGTCAGTTCTTTTCTTGGCATGCGTTTCTTTTACTGTAGGACTAATGGAAAAGAAAAATTGAAAAGAAATGAGTCCCGTATAAAAAGAATAGGCTTTTGTAATAGCTTTGAGCCAAAAAGATAACAGATTTGGACAATCCCATTTTGCTCAATTCTTAAACAGTACATGTTTGAATCTACATCAAGATTCCTTTAAAAGCTTAGCATTTTTGTACTTTATCATTAAAAATAGTGAATTGATTTGTCTCGTTATAATTTGATTGACAAAGTTGAATTAAATCAAGCTGCTCCCTTTAGTGGCAATCTTTCATTCGAACTAGCATGATTGCTTCTTAGAGACTGTGGTGGTCAAAAATAGTAAAGAGTTAAGGCGAGTAGAATTTATTACGTGCTGGTTCTTTTTAAAGAACGGCTTTCCAGTTTAAACAAATCTTAAAGGATGGTAAGGTTCATTACAGAAATAATACATGGAGAAAGTTTTTTATACGCTTTTCTTAAAGCTCAATGAATCGTTTCACTGAAAGCATCCTACAAAAGAAAAATTCATATTCATATTTATGTATTGCCAGTTTGCTTCCATTAATTTTTTATTACATTCTTTTTTGTGATTTTATTGCTTTTCCTGTGAGATTTATGGGTGGCTCTATCATTATTACAAAACTATATACAAACATGATTCAAAAATTGTATAAAAGGTTGAATACAATATTACTATGTATGTAAAGCTATTTCACTTATGTAATTTTTTGTATTTTTGCTTTGTTCTATTACAGTTCATATCCAAGAGTGTTTCATCCAGCGCCTACTGGACATGGTACTACCGTTCATGAACTTCACAAGAAATGGAAGAATAACTTTAGCTAAGGCCAACTAAGAAATATCATGCAAGCTAAGGCGATATTCCAGAAACAAAAAATATTGCATTCCATTTCCTCCAGCAACTAAACTCAATATAAAACTTAATATTCCTTTTACAATGTTCTGTCATAGTAATATGTAATAGAAATGTAATGTAATGCCGAGAAAAGGCTAACAACAGGTACTTTTAAAGTGGGTCTGAAATTTGACCAAAGTACATCAAAAACAAGTTTTCCTCTGAACTCTTCTTGATATTAAACTCTGGACTTTCAAAAAGATATTAACAAGTAAAATAGAAAAGCAAAGGGAATTCCTTTTCAATTGCATATTATTATAAGTAGATAGTATTATAAAAACATTTTCTCAAAATTCAAATGTTACAAAAAAGCGTCCCATTCCACTCCTGCTAGAGGCAAGTCCTAAAAACGGTGCAAGACAATTTCAGAAAAAAACAACTTTACAAAAGATATACGAAGAAAGATAAAAAGGAAGAAAAACCAATCTTCGTTTCATTTCGAGTCTTTATAGGCTCCTCGTGTCCTTCTCCTTTTATTGTATCCTATTCATTTGGAGAAAGTAAAAAGAAGACAGTTTTTCCTCCTCCAGACATACATAAGCCTATCACATTGATATAAGTCTAGTCGTGCATGTACCTCTTGTTGTATTTTCTATTGTTATGATTATATTAGCGTTTGTCGATAGACGATCCTTTTCTTTTCTTCCCTCTGCAATTCTGTCTGTGAAGTGTAAAGCGAATTGAAAATGGACATGAAGAGCTTCTATTGGCGCAGTGTATATTCTTCTGCTTCTTTACAATAGGAAATCAGGGAGATGAAATGAAATAAAAAACGCTGACGAAGGTTCACTTTCCTACAACGTTTGCTATTCTTACTGAAAAGACAAAAATCAATTGCACATTGTTATTCGTATTTGTTTATTTGTGTGTATAAGCAAAGCTCCAGAAGCTCATTTCATCTGGAATAACAACAGAAAAGAGTGGAATTTGCTGTTTATTGTTATAAATTGAAATAAATGTATGAAAAAGACGAAAAGCAGAGGGAACGGACGAGATGAATGTGAAAATTCGTTCAATTTTGGTAGTGCTTTATGCCATTTTTGCAATTTATGCCGCGTTCAAACTAACTGAGAACATTTATTTGGCTCTACTTCAAGTCTCTTCTACTGAACCAGAAGAAATCGCATTAGCACCCTCGTCTTCATCATCATCACCGTCCTCATCTTCGTCCTCGCAGCAACTATCTTCATCGTTTTCAGCGTCGTCCGAACATGTATTAGCTAAGAAGCAAATCCGTTCCGACATTTAAGTCCGATTCCAAATTCATTAATCATTTGATCAGCAAAAAACTTTCTCCAGTTTCCAATCCGCAATTTTGTCCCATTTTAAACCAAAAGAGAAAAGTGTATGTGAGACAAAAGCAATTTACAAACTGAAAGAAACACAAAAGGAGACAAATGCGAAAAGAGTGACCTTTTCAACTGGATTCACATCATTATTATTATTAAAGTGTCATGGTTGGGTAAGAGAGAACAAGAAAAGTCAATTTGTTACAGTTATCATCCACGTGTTAGAGAAAAATAAGAAGTCGGCAGTGTTGAAATCTTTTTTGAAGGGAATAAAACTGCTGCTACTATGCTACGGAAGGTTCTAAAACTTTGAGAAATTCACTGATCCGTGTCAAAATTGCCATTCATTCAAAAGCTCAGACAAAGCAGTACACACAGGATCAAAGAGTAAAAGAGAAAATCTTTATAGCGACAAATATATCGGAAATATAAAAACAGGCAAAGGGTGTCCTTGAGTCACTTGTTTCGCTATTTCAGTCTGCGATTTCGGATATTGTTTTTAGTGTTTTTGTATGGTTTGGCAAGAAGTGAAGCGGAAAGAAATGGAGATTTCAGACAGTCAAGAGATAACAAATGGAGGCTGGGGAGATGAACTAACTCCGTCCCCATCCGACTCATATCAGGATAGCTTTGCAGATACGGATTACAGTGGAGGGAGTGGGTTAGGAATGGACGGACTGTTTCCAAACGTTGGATATCCAGGAGACTCTACAGATCAGGGTTACGGATTATGCATTAATGAGTCCATGATCAATCTTACTTCTCCTTCTCTCTTTTGTGATAACAATTACAGTCATCCGTACATATCCCCAGTACGTAAGTATTTAAAACTTCAATACATTTTATATAATAAAAAAAAGAAAATCAAACTTTTTTATTTCAAAAGTAAAATTTTGATTGAGTCAGAGTGAGACTGAAGAGTAATGGTTCATCCACTTCATTTCAACTTTTCCAATTTAGTTTCGTTTGCAACCGGCAAATGCATATAGCATGGCAGTAAACGTGACAATAAAATAATCCTCTGTCTTACTTACACCACCTTTATTATAGCTAGCCTGTAGATACGGAAACTATTGCTTTGAAGCAGTGATTGAATGAAGTTTCTGACTGCGCAAAGTTGTACTAGGGAGCGATAAAAGGGAGCAGGTGAAATTGTCAGTGATTTTATTGGCTCATTTTCCCGATTATGACAAAGTGGAAGAAACTTTTTACTTCAGAGCTTGTGCTCATTTCTGTACAGAAAATGTGCCAGTGCCATTTGCAACTAGCTCTTGTTTCCTTGTTATTTTAATATAATTCCATTCACTATTCACTAGACTTTTAGGCTTTACTGTTTCATTTTTCCACATCAGGGAAAATAATAACTACTTCTGAGAAAACAAAATGTGTTAGTCAGGTACAGAACTACACTGTTAGTTGCGAGATGAAGAGAAGAAATAAAATGAGCTTTCCAGCTTTTCATGTCTTGGTAGCCAGAGAAAGCGGCACGGCAGGTCCAATAAATGGCATTATTATTAGAGAGACAAGATTTAGCAAGCTAGGAAAGCAACGTATTTCTCCCAAAATGAAACCCAGAGTAACCCGCCAGCCAAACTAAACGTTTTTTTTCTCCACTATGAATCTAGTAGAATATAATAAACATATTGGGAACAGATTTGTGAGGTGGAAGAATAAGGTAGAGAATGAAGAAAATCCCTGTCCATTGGGTATAATAAACCGTTCATCATTCTTTTGAAGATGAGAAAAGCTGGAATGGCTGAATGAGGATTGCAGAGATGGAATGCGAAGGGAGATGGAAGCGTGTGGACCAGCGGAGAACTCACTGACGACGATCAGTGGGTGGAAGTAGAGGAGGAGGAAATGGAATCTTTTCCCTCGTTGAATTTTTGGCGGTTGATTGTTTACTCAGGATGCGAAGTAGGAATAAATCTGTGTCAGAAGCGGAAGCATGTGGAGAGCATACTAACCGCCAGCAGCAGGATATTGATTTACCATTTTTTTATTTGTTCATCGACGAATGAGTTTCTGAACCCACACAAAAGAGCGAGGATGAGAAGGGGAGAGAGTGGAAAGCCAGAGACAGAAAGAGAAAAAGAGCATCACATCTATCCGTCTAAAGACTGAAAGAAAGGATGATGTATTTTAGTTAGATGTATCAAAAAGTTTTCTCCAAGTCATTGTTATTATTAGTGTTTGGTTAACGATACTAACTTTCTGACGGAAAGAAGTACAGCAAGCCGCAGGTGCTCTGTATTACGTTGACGGTTATCCGTTCAAGCCAAAAATATTACCGGCATTTTCTCTCTTTCCATTTCTCTATCTCTCTTGCTTTCCTTCGTTTACTCCTTCTTCTATTTCCCTCATTTGGTTTTGAGTCATTTACTAATCAGAGACAAAACAGCTTTTTCTGTTGGAGAGAAACTGCCGCAAGTAACTTAATCCCTTTCCCATGTTTCATCTCAAAAGCTAGCGATGCGACATATTGCCATTCATTAATGCAAATCTTTTGATGGTGAAAAACAAGGTGAAGCGTCCATAAAGCACCATCTGTCATATGATTACCTATTTGATATTCAGATTAGGTGTACAGCACACGCGGACCGTCTACAAATATGAGCATAAGATTAATTCCATGATAAATCTTTTTATCATAGCATGCTAATTTTCTCTAAAATACTTGAAACTTTATATTTTTTCAGAACTACTCTGAGAATGCCCGGTTGGAAGAAATTGTTAGCAGAATAGTTCCCGTCCTTTTCGGAATCATTTTTGTGGTCGGTCTTTTTGGGAACGCTTTGGTAGTGCTCGTTGTAGCATCTTTAATGCAAATCTTTTGATGGTGAAAAACAAGGTGAAGCGTCCATAAAGCACCATCTGTCATATGATTACCTATTTGATATTCAGATTAGGTGTACAGCACACGCGGGCCGTCTACAAATATGAGCATAAGATTAATTCCATGATAAATCTTTTTATCATAGTATGCTAATTTTCCCTAAAATGCTTGAAACTTTATATTTTTTCAGAACTACTCTGAGAATGCTCGGTTGGAAGAAATTGTTAGCAGAATAGTTCCCGTCCTTTTCGGAATCATTTTTGTGGTCGGTCTTTTTGGGAACGCTTTGGTAGTGCTCGTTGTAGCATCTAATCAGCAAATGCGTAACACTACCAACATCCTCATCATCAATCTTGCGATGGCAGACTTACTCTTCATCATTTTCTGTGTCCCCTTCACCGCCGCTGACTATGTAATGCGATACTGGCCTTTTGGCGAGATTTGGTGCAAGACTGTTCAGTACCTAATTATCGTAACAGCGTACGTCAGCGTATACACATTGGTCATCATGAGTGTGGACAGATTCCTGGCTGTGGTGTATCCGGTCGCCTCGATCTCTATACGAACTGAAAGGAACACTTATTGGGCTATTGCTATTACTTGGATAATCACTCTCTTGTCATGCCTCCCTGCGCTACCTGCGCATGGGCTCAGCTTCTATACGTAAGGAAATTAAAAGCTTCCGGAATAATATACTGTAATTGTACTAAAAATAATATTATGTAATGTTATAATAACACGATATTATATGTCCAACTTTCCTGAGTTATGCTGAACTTGTTCCGTTTCTATATTCGCAAAAAATATCCGTTGAAAGCAATAACGCGTCGTCTTACGGATCATGAGGCAAACATGAACCTATTCATGCATACATCTGCATAAAACGACATGCTCAATGTTCATGCAACCTTTTTCAACGATTTATTGAAGAATATTCGTACATTTGCATGATAAAAATACACACAAGAAAAGATACTTTCAAATTACATGCTTTTCACGCATACAAAACTAGTTTAGTGAACAGAAAAACAAAGACATTGCATTGGAATAACAGGAAGATCGTGTGTTGACTCATCGACAAGTTAACTTCCTTTCTATAATGCACTTTCACCCTGCAGATTTTGTGTCGCTGAAAGATATATCAAATAGCTAAACAATGTCAGTTGTTCGTGCATGTTTCAAATGATGTCAATACCAGATGCCCTATTACCTTCCTTTTTAGAATATAAAATGAGTTTTTTGAATAAGTTCAAACAAAATAACTTCTAAATAAAAAACAAAAACTTTAAATTCCAAACACTTTTAAATGCGATTTTTCTTTTCTGGACGTTAACTAAATAAAAACTTATTTCTGTTTTTCCAGTGAAAGACTGACATATATATTTGTACGGAGGAGAAAGCGTTTTCACCAATTTAGAATTCTCAGTTATTTTGCACACGTCCAATTCTACCGAAGGGCAACGTACTTGTAGTAACCGAATAAGAAAACGAGCTTATTCGAACAACTATTTTCATTTTTACCTATTTGCATAAAATATCGGTGGATTTGCAAAGTAAAAGTAGTTTTATCCTGTTCTATTCATTCAACTAGCGAAATGCAAAAGGGAATAAAAAGCAGAAAGTTCCTACAATTTCCTTTTTGATGTAAAAAGAATTTCTAAATAATCTCCCATGTCACTTTCAGACATCCTCAAATCCATTCCAATTTTCATATCATCCTTTTCCCCATTCACTTATGCGTATGGCGCAGCACAATGATGTACACAAATTCAAAACAACTCTAAAAACATAAACGGAGAATGAAATACATTTTTATATAGAATTGCAGAAAAGTGAGTTTTTATAGCTCATTAAAAGCTTTGCTATATACAGTAGCACAAAGTCTTTTTTCCTACTTACCTGGAGATTAATTTGTTGACGACTATTTTTCGTCATACTGTAAGTAAATAAATAAACTAGAAAATAAACTTCACTTTTTACGAATTCAATAAAGGAAACTGAATTCTCATTTTATTATAAACACCCAGTTTTTTAATTAAAGCGCAGAATCTGGTTGAAATCTACCATAAAATTATTTTACAAAAGTATTTTTTACATGTGAAACATATCGAGAAAGAATTGAAGCTAAATGAATGACTTCTGATGTTGTTGACACTTTTATTAATACTTTCTCCCATATACCACATACTATACTATATATACTATTATACCACCTACTATTCAGTATTCGTACATAATATCATTTTCTGTTAAAGAAAGCCATTATATCATAAAACTACATAGCAATATGAATGTTCATTGCTCTCACATACATTTTTCACATTAAATGAATTTCATGCTGTCATCTCAAAGCAAGCAATAAATGTCCCGGTGTGTACGAATTTCTTTTTTCTTTTCATGTAACTGACAAAACTATGGAAAGCTACGGAGAGTAATTTGAATACCTCTAGGACATTCATCTGTTTAATAGTTTTCCAACAATTTTCCACATTACCCTTTTTAACCAGACAAAAGATTTCAAATCAAAAATTATAACATGACATCAGTAGTGGCAGGTAAAATTGAATTTTTGCGTGCATTTATGCTCTAAATATTTATTATTTGCAGATACGCATTCGAGCAGCAGGCGGCATGCACCTTCAAACCGGACTACAATCATGCAGCATTTCAAATTAGCTTTATGTTGACTTCATACGCGATTCCTTTGACAATCATCTGCTTGCTATACTTTGGAATGCTATTTCGACTATGGAAATCTGTCTCTTCTGCTGGAGCCTCCCGTCAGTCGCTTAGAGGAAAGAAAAGGGTCACCCGGATGGTCGTTGTTGTCGTTGGAGTTTTTGCTGTCTGTTGGCTCCCTATTCAAACCGTGCTTCTTCTCAAAAGTCTCAACCTGTATGAAATCACGGACCTCACTGTTGCTATTCAAATCACAGCCCACGTTCTTGGCTATATGAACTCGTGTGTAAACCCGATTTTATACGCCTTCCTCTCTGACAATTTCCGCAAGGCATTCCGCAAAGTAATTCAATGCAAAGCACTATCGCTAAATGCTGGTCCACCGGTCAGCACCGGCTCTCGACTTGTCAAACACAGGCCAAGCAATGCTCATTGCAATCCAACTCCTCAAATGCTTCAAAGCGAGGTGACAAAAGAAACTACGCTACTTGCTCTGCACTGCGAGAATGGAGGGACAAGGGGAGCCACCAACCATGTGATCTCCTTCAAAAATGGCAACAATCCCCTTTGAAAATCAAGACATTGTCTAATCGCATTTATTATATCAATTCAATCAATAAGCCTCCGTATTCAATTTTAAAATAGTTATTCAGGGTAGTATACTAATACTCGAAACATCTATACCTGGAGCAGTTTCCCATTTCGCCCCTTTAAACCAATAAATCTGATTTAAACACGGTACACTATTCTTGGAGCAGAAAGGAGGCTAAAGGAACTCTGCTCGTTCTGTGATGATATCCTTTGGTGTGGATGGAGATGAAGACTTCTTCGTCTGAACTACAATTCGGATATTTTTTCCTGACTTAAAACTTTTTACTAAGAATTTTGTTTCGTTTATTTATTGCAAACAACTGGGGGCTGAAGATATAGAAGACCTGAAGCAAAAAGTAACAAAACATACAATAAACTTATTTCCTGTATGAAAGCGTTTTATCTTCTAACCTTTCACTTTGCCATACTAGTAGCGTGAGCGTAGCGTCACTAATCCAGTAGAAAAATATAATACCTACCGAATATTTAAATTTCTCAAATCTGTGTGTAACTTGGTGTACCTGTTTTCAAACTACGAATGTACGAATGCCATGTAATATATACGCTTTATCTCTATTTTCAATATTGTGGATAAACTTGACATTACAAACTTATTGCTATAAGGAAGTCCTTGGAAAGCATTTCCATAGATAAAAACGTCGTATGATCCTCTATGCATGCTGACAATTGTAAAAACATGAAATCATTTTCTGATCCATATTAATAAAGTTTCCCGTCAAAGCCAGTTCAAAGAAAATTCTCTGAAAAGCTTTTCGACAACAATCAGGTAAGCTGCTTTGAATTTCCTACTTTTACCTTTATTATGTACACAGTACGTTATTTAATATTACACATATTTTACAAACGAATGTAGAAATTTTACTTGAAGTCAACTTAAATAGGTATGATTCAAGTTCATTTAGTCACCTTGAGAAATTCACATTCAATCGGGTTCACATTTATATAGACTTTCTTTTACCTTGATCTAATTCAAATTTAATATTAACGGTTGGCCCTGTGTATTTATATATTAAGTGAAAGCATTGGTGGCATTTTACTGGTTCGTTTATTCTTTGTTTCCTTGTCACAACCTTCATCCAGCGTACGGCGGGACCGGAGCTGATAATGTAATTATTTTATTATTATAATATTTGAGTTAAAAGGAATAGAAGGAAATTAAATATTAAGGGATTGTCCATTCCAAAAGTCAAAGCCAGAAAAGGATTCATTTGGTTGGGGAAGTTGGTGTGCTCTGTCTTCTTTGAACTACAAAGGATTTTCTAGTGAATGACTTTTAGAGACGGAAGTGAGTAGATGTCATTGCCATTTCGTGGCACAATAGATCTCATGTATTTTCAATAAATGCAATATTTTTACGTCTATCCCGTGGAAATCCTTATTTTTGTACTAAAA
>JAANSO010001903.1:0-15147 GCA_036507315.1 Lepidocyrtus fimetarius | reverse complement strand
ATCTCCACTTTGGAACAATTAGACTCCAGGAATTACACTTTAATCTTTCCGGATATTGTTCCAACGGTTTTAAGAATTGCTTCTGTTGTTGCATTTGGACTGGATGATGGGAATAATGAAACGTAAGATAATTAATTGCTGAATTTGCATAAGTTATGTAATTGTTTTTAATCTTGTAGGCATTTCTCTAAAGAAGTAAAATATTTAAGGAGGATGCTAGGAATCAGGGATAACCAAAGTAAACTCAGACCCTATACGGTTTTCCTTGAAGAAATAGCTGCAGGCTTGAATGTAGCTGCGTTTGGCCCTTGGAACTATTGCATGGCGGTTTACAGTCGTACAATGGACTATGTTAAGGCAAAGCAAATTAAATCTAACGGGGCTCTCAGACATTGCCATCTTGGAAAGGAACTTGTCCCTTCTGGAGGGTTTTATTGGGTATTCTTCCCTCCTAAAAATCAATTCATTTCCCGAGTTTTTCAAATTTTTGTAGAGTGTGGGATTTACCAGTACTGGATGGATGAATATGTCGGGGTTGGAACTGCAAGTCGGGTACAGAACAGGAATAAAGTTAAGAGTAGGACGGAGATTGAGAAGGATGATGAGAAAATTATTAACTTTGCTCCAATGAGCTTTCACGACGGACATGTGAAGACTGTTTTAATTCTTTTAATTAACGGGGTCATTATTTCAACGATTGGTTTTATTGGGGAATATTTGTTTTCATTGTTGACTAGAAAAAGAAGAGAGCATTGTTGAATAATTGTAGTCTCATATTTACATTATTTTGCATTTCAACTGTTCCATTGATTCGCAAATATTTGATATTCGCGAAAAAAATTTTATTTCATTATTTTCTCACTCTTTTTTACTGAATCAACAAAATTGTGAGATTTTATTCATTAAAATGACAATTCTAGTGAAGTTCAATTCATTTTCTACTCAATCGTAAGAGCACGAATTAACTTGTGTAATTTATTAAGTACGTAATAATATCATAAAATATTTAAGTTTACAATAAAAGCGATATACACGTTTGATTACAAATCACAATTTCACACTCGTATTAGTAATTTCAAAACGCTGACAATTTCTCAAATTAATCAGTAATTTCAAATGCCTTGCTAATAAAAAGGATGAATGAAGGTTAGCAAACAAATTGTAGTAAGAAACTTTTCAATTTCGCATATTCAATGATTTAGGTTTTCCTTCAAATCAATACCTTAACCGTTACATAATTGCAAATAATAACACCAAAGTTCAATCAAAGGGCAAATTTTTGCATTAAAACGTCGTGTGAGTGAGCGTCCACCGTTATTTACGCAACGTTACATGGTAATGCCATTAGCCATTAATACTGTACGGTAAATACATAAATATTTGCTTGTCATTACGCAACCCTATCATACAAATACCTACTTTGGATAAAATTAGGTTTAAATCAGTCAACAAAGCGGTTATTTCTAGTAAAATGAAGGACTGTAGACATCCGCTGTATAATTTTAAACTGTTTTAAGTAAACTCCATTAGTAGATGTCAAGTTGACATTGCGGAAATTGGACACGCCACGCCTATTTATCTTCCGCTATCCACAAGCCCACGGGGTTGCGTAAATTTCGTTAGTATTTTTACATTTTTCTGAGAAACTAATTGTTTCATTAAAAAAACACAGAACCTGCCGAATTGAGATGTTTTTTATTTTTTTACACGCGCTTTGTCATTTGTACCCTCTCGTGACAGCGCGTTTGGTTTATGATTTAACATTTCAATGTAGTTTGAGTCTCGTTAATAAATATTTTAATTCTTTGATAAACTAGTTTAAACAAAGTTAAAACTAGTTAACTAGATTGTTAATGTCCTTGACCAATGTATTTACAAAGTAAAATGATAAGACTGATTTAACGACTGGTTTAACTATTTAATTGATAATTGCTTGGGAAAAGAAATGGAGAATTGAGAATTGTTGATGATTTTAGACTTTTAGATCGTAGGAGAAGGGCGTATGTGTGATTAAACAAATACAAAGAAATAATTTTATGAAGAATTTGTTAAAAGTGATAGTTTACAATTCAATTTTGTTGTAAAAATGAAGGGTGACTGCGCATTGTTAATTTTTAAGAATTTATTAGTAACAGTGAACACCAGTCACCATCCCTTTGATGTAAAATGAATTTAATTGTTGTCAACATTCATGTTATTGTAGCAATAAACAAATCTTTCCTGCACTACTTATTTTTAATTGCGGTTGTTGGCTTTTATCAAAATTGAGATGTAAACAATAAAAACAGAAGTTCAAAACAATTTAAGAATACCGACATAAGAGATAATCTGTAAACATTTTCATAATTTGTTCTACTTTGAGATAGGTATGCTTTAATTAACAATGCACATCTGCGACATTTGCAAAAAATTGTAAATTCTTCGAGAAATAACGTAATAAATGAAGTTATATAGCGAGAAATCAATTAAACTTGTTGTTTATTGCGGTGGATTATTGCGCAGGTGACAATAACCAGAAGAATGGCATCATTGGCATCGATGGCGAAAAAATATGCACAGACTAGTACTAATTGATAACGATGGGAGATTCACATTTTTTCTTGACCCTTTCCTTTATTTTGGAGTTTATTGTTTTACGTGAGATTTTACTTGAGATTTGTCATAAAGTTTGTTCACACATTCATTTTTTTGGAATTCTGTTTCAGACTGGTACAGACTTTAGGTATATAAAGTCATGGGGCTTAGAGGGAGCGTCATTCAGTCACCTTTAGTCATCTCAAGTGCTCACAGCTTTTTAAAAACGGTTGAAAACTTTTAAAGTTTTAAGCTCAAACATGTCTCGTGTTCTTGTAAGTTTTATCTTTTTGCATATATTTTGGCATTTTTCTTTAAAATTTACACATTTGTCGGTTTTTACAGGCTTTGATTGCCCTTTTTGCATGCGTTTGCATTGCATTCGCTGCTGAAGCGGAGAAGAAGGAGGAATCTGACCTTGAAACCGCTCCAGGATATCATTTTGGTAAGCAGAGTTAAAGGTTAAATATTGCCGTTATTTGCAGATTTTGACAGTTACTTGTTTTTTAAAGGATACCACCGAGGATTTTATGGAGGTTATGGACATCACGGGTTTTATCCCAGATTCGGATACGGTTACGGGCACGGTTACTACCCTCGCTTCGGTTATGGCTATGGACATGGATTTTACGGTTAAAGGTCGCCCTAACCGTCAAAACAGCAAAATTACCTCAAGTCAACAAGAATTGTTCAATTCAATAATGCATATAACTTTAACCAGAGATTATCTATTGTATTTTTATATTTGCTAATAAAACCGAAGCTTTCCATTTAATTTTGAGTTACCGGAAGTAGAAAATATATCGTTGTTTTATGCAAACATCACGTGCATATAAAAAATCATAGTAGCTTCCTTCCGTTTATAACTGGGTAAAGGGCAGTAAAAATTGGCACATCTTTTTCATCTTATGCAATACAATGTGAGCCAAGTAAACCACAAGTATTTTGCGAATATTGCAAAAAATCATATAGCACAAGTTCTTATAGGCTTTTATAGTCCCAGAGATTCATATAGAATGAATGTATAGCTGGAGTGTAGAAAAATCTATGGAGTTTTTGAAGTTTTAAGCCAAGAGCTATGTATCTCATATGTACCTCACATCACACATGTTTTACTATTATCAAGGAAAAAGTACTTTGGATTGCATAATAGTCAATAATTAATGGTTGATTAAGTAAGCTCATTTATATTCTACAAGAGGTAGTTCCTGTTCTGGGATAACTATTTGGATAAGGCAAATTGAACAATACGGAAGATACTAGTCAGCTGATGAATTTAATTTTAATGTAAGTCTTGTAAAAGCATTTTAATTAAAAGTGAATTGGTAAAAAGTGTATTAAAATTAAAGGTGGTGGTGCTAGGCAAATTGGCTGGGAAAGCCATTCATCCGCTTCAAAATTTACGGGTTTTTTGACGACGTCGACTTGAACTTGCCCCCGGGGGAAGAAGAAGCCTCAGGAAAATCGCGGGTAACGAAGGGTAACAACAGCGGAAATAGAATCGGGGAAGTTACTGACGCTGCTGCTGACCTAGGGCATTTTCAAGACGACGAGGACGACGACCACGACTCTTTGGAAGCTGAGTTAATTAACTTGGACTATACATTCAGACCGATTGTTTTAGCTTCTGAGAGAGAGCCTTTGTTCTTATCGCCGACTTATCCGGAGCAAAGTAGAGAGCAACTAAGGCATTTCCCGTTGCAGGGTTCTTATCAACATCAACATCAATTTCACTCGCCGGAAAGACCTCATCGGAAGCAAAACGCTACCATGGCTGGAATTAGTGATTACAGAGGGTTCCCGGCGTCAGGGAGGGTGTCCGCGGGGTATGCTATTTACGATGGGGATTCCGGTTTCCAGAGATCTTCTGCTTCGGAAGGGATTTTTGGATATGGGGGACGTAGTGCTTCGAGAAATGAGAATTTGGAAGGGTATCCTGGCTATAGCAGTCCGAGAATGCCGTATGGCGCTGGGATGGGGCCGACTACAACGGATCAAATTGATTTCTCAGGTGCACCTTTTGATCGAAGAACTCCGACAAGAAATTTTAGCTTACCCATCAATACTCCGACTGGCTCTGTGTCCCATCCTGACTCTCCTGAAGGTGGTATTCATTTTTTCTCTAGTACGTGAGTAGTTGCAAAAATGCCCAGTCTATAGAAAAAAATCAAAATCGACCAAGTTTTAAGAGTATTTCCATCTTAATTACAAACAAGGTTATAAATTGACGATAATTAATTGAAGCCCTTTATGTATTTCTTTTTCAAGACACATTTTCAAGGAATAATGAGTACTGCCACGGATATTGATGGATTAATTATTTACCTTTTGTATTTAATCTTAAAGAGTTTCTGCTTTTTTAATGTTTCGTGTGATTTATCCCCTCATTTAAACTTTTTTGCTTACATTTCTTTACAAATGATACTTCACTCTGATGATTCCAAATAAAACCTGCGCATTTTAATTGGGGAATTAATTTTGGATTAAAACAATAATCAGTTTAGTTACAGTTTTAGTTTAATGATTACTTACCCCCAAAGCTTTATAATTTTGAGCTTTTGATGTACAAACGTAAAATATAAGAAAATATTTTAACTGTGTCTTTTAAAAATCATCCATAACAGATCCCAATATCCAGAATTATGCCGCTAAGGGTATAGGCATCGTGGGACTTGTGGCAGAGAATCTTTTAAGTCATCCTTTCATTGTTTTTAGACGCCAATGTCAGGTAAAATGTTGTATTTGATTTTGAATGCAAAAAACTACCTTTTAATTCTTCATTCTTCCATACTGACTTTCCACTTTCCATACTATAAACAAATATTTTAAATTACAGGTTCACGTGCAGTCATACAGGTATCATGCCCTTCCATTTTCTCTGGTTCCGCCAATTGTGCACATTTGCCAGAGACAAGGGATGGCTGTACTCTGGAAAGGACTGGGAAGTACCTTAGTTGTCCGCGGAATGACCCTGGCCGTTGAGGACGTTATGAGCAAAGTGACACCCTGGCCAAAGTAATTAGATTTAATCTTTCTCAAACAAGTTGCATTGCATTTTTAATATCATTATTCTCCTTTTACAGAGAAGTGTCACGCCATAGTACCCTGAAGGCGTTTATGCAGCATTTACTGTTAAAATCGTAAGCGTTAATTTAAAAATACTTTTTAGCCATAGCTTAATTGAGGGACCAATTATTAAATAATCAAGATTTTGTTTTTATAGCTTGAGTGTGGCCATAATCACTCCATTTTATTCAGCAAGTTTAGTTGAAACTGTGCAGAGTGAAGTAGCATCGGAAACTGCAGGTTTCTTTGATGTTTTCCGAGAAGGGTTTTGGCGTCTGTTGGCCTGGCCCAGTACAGGCCGACTAGTACCTTTACACGTTCTTATTATCCCCACAGTGGCGCATGGAATATTGTCATACTTGATTTACACGGGAATTAAGTCTGTATCTTTGTCAACTATTCGAAGAGTTCGAGAGAGCAAAGAAAGAAAACAGGTTTGTGGATTTTAGCATGAAATTATAATGCCTTGATATAGAATGAATAAATACATTATTCTGTTCATTTTTTATAGGGAGCGTTATCAAAGGATACTAGTTTATCTTACCATACTGAAACCACGGCGTCTTTAATTGGGCATATGGTTGCAGATATTTTACTTTTTCCTTTGGAGACAACTTTGCATAGGTAAATATGAAGCCACACGTTGTTTTATTATACAACGCATTTGTTATTTTTACTAATGTTTAAAAATTATTTCAATAGGTTGCATCTTCAAGGAACTCGAACTATTATCGATAGCTTAGATAGTGGTTTTGAAGTAACCCCGATTCTCACCTCGTATGGGGGAGTTCTAGACTGTATCCGTACAACGGTGGATGAAGAAGGATTCTCTGGTTTATATAAAGGTTTTGGAGCTCTTATACTACAATACGGCATTCAAATGCTACTTATTAGAACAGTCAAAGTGGTTTTGGAGAATACGCCGCTTGGAGGAAGCAGTTATGGAAGTCAAGAGAAACACTCTCCGATTGTAATTGGGGGAAGTGGGACTGGAACACCTTCTTCTGTACATCAATCTCGGTCGGAACCTTCCAACATGAGTAAATCTTTTGATGGGCTAAATCGTCGTACACCACCAATGAAGGAGATGCGAAGGTAAAGGTGCAAACCCAATTTTTTTTAAAAAATGCTGCTATGATAAAGTCTTTTGGGATGGGGAATGATAATAATTTTTGTCAATTTAGGGATTTTTCATCGGCAAGCATGACGGATCAGGATGTATCTGGGGAACCCCGTCTTCGCTCCCGTTTCTCCAACTTTAGTCCCGCTGGAATGCAGTAGATATATACGCTTGATATAAAATCTATTTTAAAGTCACAACCTTAACAGTAGTTTCCAGCTACTAAATGGGTAGATGTAATTGATAAAATTGTGTTTATAAAAGTGTCCTAGTTTAAGTTTTAGAATTGGCTGTATTAATGAATGTATATCTGTAAATAATACAAATAAACTCAACCAAGTCAAATGATTTAGTTAAATGTGATATTATTAAATACTAAATGCAGCAATTACATAATCTCATATGTATTGTGTAGGTGTTTAACTGCCGAGAAAAAATGCAATGAATGCATAAGTGTAAATGTTAATTAGAGAAAAATAAAGTAGTTAACTAACGTTTAAATGGTTAATTGACGTTATTTAACATTTAATTACAAAAGTGCATTTGCATGCAACCTTGTGCTTTGCGCATGGCATGATTCATAGAAACCCATCAAAAGCTCGGGCTTTGTTCTTCCGCACGAGGGAAACTGACTCGGCTGACTGAAACCCATTTTTTGGCTCAAAAATGCAGAGTAAAAACACTCGAGAAAGAGAGAAACGAGGGACTTGGATTGGTTTAGATCAGTTTTTGTTGGAATAAAAATTCCATTTTCCATTTCAATATTTCCAAGTAATTTTCCAAACTATTATTTCACGGTAATAATTAAATACACCGTTAATTTAATTGTAAATCTTCCACCTGTGGGAGGATTGTTTTAACTTGAAAAGGTGAGTTTTATGCAGTTTTCACTTCCAATTTCCCATTTAGATAACTACTTTTTAAGACACTTGTTACGGTTTAGGAATTAATTAAATAAAAAGTAAAATAATTAAGTGTTTTGGTGGTTTAACTTTTAATTTTTATACTTGTATTCTACAGCCGGAGTTACTAAACTGGAAAGGAAAGGGTTAGAAGTTAATTATCATCATCGTTAAGAAACCCAGTTAAAAATGAAGCTGGTGGGTACAGTTCTCATTATGAATCGATTGGCACAGGCGCACGGACATGGCGCAAACAGCAAATTGGGCAGAGCTTGTAAAAGTGTTGTTCAAGTTCGAGAACGATCAGATGGGCGGCACGTCCTTTTAGTGTCTACTAGAAAGGACGCGGAAGCTTATGAATACCCTGTAAGCAAACTGAATTCATTTGGTTAACTTATTTAAAGGAAATTAACTTAATTTTGTAAAATTAATTGCAGGTGAAAAAGATAGAGAACCTCCGCACAAAGTTAATTAACGATGGATTCGCTACAATCGATATTTCCGAGCCGCCAATGAGTATCATGCTGCAGAAATGTGACCCACGGGAATTGAAAGCATTCATGAAGTATTTGCACACTTTGTCTAAGGCACCGTTCACTAACCCATTGAGTTACACTGGAAAGGGTGTCAAGTGCCCAGATCCTGATAAGAATGACAAAGTGGACAGATCTCCAGTTGAGCCACAACAACCTCCAGTGGAACAAAATCAACAACCGGATGGGGAAGTACCTGAGTCGTCTATGAGGAGGAGCACTGGTGCCGTCAAGCGCCGTAGGTCCACTGAAGAACTTTCCAAAGCAAATAAGGAAGTGGTGAAGAAGTGCTTACTCTCCACAAACTTTCAAATCACTGTGGCCAAACGGGAAAACTACCCGAAGGAATTCTCCCCTTCTGTGAAAGAAATAAAGTTTGGGGATATTGGACTTGTCAAGATTGACTCTCGGATTTTGAAATTGAAACAGCTCTCTGTGCTTCAAATTGAAGGAAATTTTATAAAAGATATTTCAAAGGTCTGCTCCTTACTTTACTGGAAATAATGATAGCATTGGCTTAGTTTTTATTAAATGATTTTAAAATATTAACAGCTCACTCAACTCAGCTGCGAATTAACGAGTTTGAGCATTGCAATTAATCGAGTTGGAAACATTCCTGATGACTTCTTTGATTTTCCTTGCCTTCGAAAGTTAACTTCATTGGACTTGTCAAATAATGAGGTTAGTGTATTCTAAAGACAACAAATTATTTACAGGAATTTGTTAATTTTCATTACTTCTTGATTCAGCTCACATCGCTTCCGTCATCTTTTGAACGTTTGGAATCGCTTGCTGTGTGCAGACTCAATGGAAACAAGTTAAAGTATTTACCCTACAATCTTGGTGGTCTCAAGAAGTTACAGTAAGTCTTTGCAAGTTATTTCTACAATAACAATTTGGTATCTTAAGTAATTGGAACTTTGCTTTTCAGAGTACTGGACGTTAGCAATAATTTCCTGGAATTTATTCCAGCATCTATTTCGTTGATTGGACTTACTACATTGGATATGGACGGGAATCCGGCAGTGAAGGGACCATATTATGAAAAGAAACATAATTTTGTGGGATATGCTACTTTGCCTACCTTGTTTGAAATGACCAGTGAAGTGATAATGAACAATGAGACTTGCAAAAGGTAAACTACAAGTTAAAATAAAGTTCTCTGGTTTAATCATGTGTAATATTATTTTAACGCCGGGTTCATGTTTGTTGTTTTACAGGCAACTTTGTGGTCCGTTACCATCCATCATCCCAGCCTATGTTCGTGGAGGGAAATACTGCATGACTTGTGGAAAACAGAGCCTTCGCTACAAAGTGACTTCTTCATCAATGCGTAGTCGTGAATTATGCAAAGGTAAAATGGAAGCTTGTTTGATTGCACCTGTGTCCATGTGCAATGTGAAGACTATTATTTGTCATAGTTGTGATAAGCGAATGGCTAAAATAGCAAGCAGGCGGGTTCGAGTAGTGTTAAATGATGATGAGTTATTTAGGGAGTATGTTTTTCGACCTCTAGACGTAGTGATCTTTTTGAATAGATTGTAGCAGCTTTGTTATTGTTGTACTTGGAGTTGTCGAATGTTGATTTTTGATCTGATTATGCTTATTTTAAAATTGTTTAGTCAACCGGCTTGTAATATAGTTTTATTTTCCGGTTTATATGATGTGTTCACGCTGGCGCTAGCAAGCCAAAGCCAAGACTTAAATTACTTATATTTATACAAAGATGTCATTTTGTACGAATTATTTGTGTTTTGAATAAAATTATTGTTGGTCATGTAAATCAAATGCATTTTTATTGTTCTTTATCAATTCAACCAGCGTTGGTTTGAATCCAGTCTAAAAATTCAGTTAGCCTAGTGTAAACTCCGGGGTAGCCCGCTTCAGCACACCGGTTTCCAAACGATACTATTCCAATTTGTACCCATCTTCCATCCATTTCCAGCATTAGAGGTCCACCTGTGATAAATAATCAGTTTATGCTAATAAATTGAGCAATTTCAAGACATGGTTAAACGTTAGTTTTGCAAATTCATACCAGAATCCCCCTAAAAGAACAAAAATAGAAAAAAATGTATTAAAAATATAATTTCTTATTTACTTGATAAAATTAATTTCAAACCTGACAAGCATCCTTTCCACCGTTTGGAAATCCAGCGCATAAGAAAATACTGGTGATAGGTTGGAAATAAGCTCTATCACAGTCAGTGTTTGACCAAACGGGTAATTTCACCTCTTGTAAAGCATTATGCTCCCTTCCTCCGTATTTATTTGTACCTATAAAAACTCAATTTTAGCCAATTTATCAAATATTTTAAATAAAACACTTATTTCTACCTACCCCATCCAATAACAGTTGGATAAGTTCCTTCAAAAGTTTGAAATCTACTTCTCGCCGTTGGCAGGCAAATCGGTGAAATAAAGCGATTGTATTGTACATCCTTTTCCAACTCCAGTAGAGCCACGTCGTTGTAAAATCCAACTCCGTTAAATTGTGGATGTGCCGTTATTTTAATAACGCGATAGGATTCCGGCGCTGATGGGTCGTCCGTTCTTGCCAAATCGTAATCTCCAAGTCTCACGGTGAACTGACGTGGGCTAAACCTACGAGAGAAAGGTCGTGGAATATAAAAAGCCTTGCTCTGAATGGAGATTGCATTTTTATTACAAAACATTTTATTGCAGAATGGAACTATATGACGTTGCAAAAAACGACAAATCATCAAAATACTTGAAAATGCAGTTTTCATTCTGTTTTTAGTTAAAAAGATTAATTTACGGTCTCTGTTTGGCATCTTTACTGCAATGGGCTGCAGTGAGAACAAGTCGTTTTGAAATGAGGGTTCCACCACACCAAAACTCTGTCCCTTTCGGTCCATGCAAAAATATCGCTGCCATCCATGGCCACATGCCAGGAGTACCTACGTGAGAAAGTATTTAAATATAGAACACTGCCATCTTCAATCTTTCTCAAAGGCGAATCATTGTCTGGGAAGGTTTTATTGGGAAAATGGAAAGATTTACTCTATAAAACTCATCGCCAATGCTTGTAATTTAAATGCGGTTGAGAGAAGATGACGCAAAATAAACGGCACTTGATTTTTATCTCAACTCTTTGAAAAATCCCGGAAATGAAAAGAACTCTCAAGAAAGTCATTAGCGATAAGTAATCTTGTTTTGAAGTTTGGAAAATAGGGTAAAAAAATTACAAATGCGAAGTTGATACGGAAAAGTTTGTGGGAAAGAGTTCTGGGATTTTGTAGTGACAAATGGTGGAAACACGAGAATTGCAGTTGATTACATAAACAAAGAATAATGAAGTGTTTTTTGAATAAAAAACAAGACCTACTTTTCTCTCCACCAACAATTCTAAAGCTTGGGCTCTCCGCTCTGCCACAATCCGTTGGTGGGAAATCATTTCCAAACTGTGGGAATACGCTTGGCCGCTCCGTAACTTTGTGAGTTGGTGGAGTAGCCGTTATAACCTCAACGGTGAAATTAGGTCTTTTTGTAGTGCTTGTGGAGGTTGTTGTTGTCGAAGGAGTTGTGAAAGATGGACGGGATGGGGCGATAGGAGCTTCGTTGTCGGGCCTGTCAGGACAGCAAACTCCAGGTACGAAGAGGGCTTTAAAACATAAAGACTTTCTTAGTCTTTGCAAATCCAGGAGGAGAGAGGGGCACCCTGAGATGTCTAGGCATTTCCCTGGTTGTTGACTTGGAGTGGTGCAGACAACGTCTTTTATGTTGCCACCGTCCTTGGTGGCATTTCCCGTTCCGAGGATTATCCTCCCGTCACGGTATATCAAAGGGGGGAGAAATCTACCCATTTCGTTCATTGTTTTCACCATTGGAACTAGCGTGTCTGTAACATTCTGTAAAATTGCATGCAAAAAACCTGTTAAAACACATAAAACCCTCCCTCCAAGGAGTCATTTTCCAAGTATGAAGCCATTTATTTAACGTACTTGACCCAGGACGTTCCTTCCAAGGGTGTACAAAGCAGAAAATAATTGTTCATCTTGTTCCGGTCGAACTTTCAAAGGATGGGTTGCGAAAACGGTTTGACTTCCAAAACTTAAATTATGATTCGAAGCTGATGAAAAGAGATCGTGGTAATTGCTATTGCTACTGCTTGAAGAAATCACTTTCTCATTTACTTGATCCCCTCCAGAACTGGCTGCAGAACGGCGAAGAAATTGCCTTGCTAATGTTCCAAGTGCCCCCAAAGTCTCGGTTACTTTTTTCATTGGTGGTAATTGAATATTTTTAGGCCGTACTTGGTCAATGATCTGGCGAAATGGCGAGGGTTGAAATGAGATTTGATACGGGCTTCCTGGCATTCCTGTAAAATATTTGCCAAGAATAAGAAAAGTAGGTCTCTTGAAAGCTTCCATCATTCATCAAAAAAAACTTCATGAAATGCTTATGGGAAAGGGCTTTTGTATAGAAAGTGGGACACATTATAAACCCCGGGGTTGACAGCTCTCAGCTTTTATGAAATATTACCATTTTGTGGAGGATATTGAAACCGAAATCCTTGCCCGGATGCTCCGCAGATTAGAAAGAGAAAGGAAATCCAGGCGAAATGTGAAACTTTCTTGGCATACATTCCACTAATGCCGGCATTATTTTTATGGCACACTTTCTCACTTTGGTTTTGATGAGTGACTAGAGCCATCCTAGCTTCCCACGGAGGTGACAGCAAAGCTTTTGTTTAAATTGTCTGTATTTTTTAGAGTTATTCTCCATCTGCAGTAAAATGTCATCCAGGCTTTTCCAGGCATGTCAGTATAAAAGCCATGAATGATGAGCTTTTTTTCGCTTTTTCTTGAGAATTACTTTTTTGACGTGTTTTTTAATGATAAATTAATTAAATAAGCTTGCGTGATATAGGCACTATTACATCTGTGGAGATAACGCCCAGATAATTACGTAAACAAAATGGCTGAAGATTTTAAAAAACATTTCCTCCTCGTCATTCTTTAATTACTATTAAGTAATATAAACACGCTATACAAAATTTGCACTTTGCGAATCGTTGCAGCCCATCCACAACCAAGCAAGTATTTTACTGGCCAATTGCCAAAATCTGGGAAAGAATATCACGTAAACTTTCTGATAATGAAATTAACTAATTAATCTTGTGCATTTTGTAAATTTCTGACAATTTTTCAAAAACAAACGAGTATCACAATGAATCACTGCATTTGTCACTTGTTACGTAATTAATTAACTTAATATTCCACAGAATTTTTGCGTTATTATCCGTTTTTAAATCTGATTTTTGCAAATACTGGGTCCCATACATTTTTACAACACAGTAATTATTTCAGTTTTAATTTTCATAAAAAGTTGTGGGAGCTCCCACACGCTCTGGGAGGAAATAAATATATTTTTGCAAACTTTTCAACTGAGGCGTCTCCTCCCAGAGAACAAGTAATGCGTGTTCATGTCTTCAACGTCTTCAACAATGCCCCTTTAAAATTTCTCTCCTCTCACTTGAAGGCATTCTAAGGCACTCAATCATACAAAGAAGGGGATATGAATTAGATGCGCTTTTTTAGCATTGTTGCAAACTAACGAACACTTTAGGAAATAGCTAGCAAGACATATTTAATAACTGCTTATTTAATAACAATTGACAAACATGCGCTGTATTGATTATTCCTGTAAATTGTGTGAAATTCTTCCCTATGCGCTCTACGCACGCTTCTAACACAAAAGGAAATGAAAGTGAATGTGATGATGCTATTACATTGCAGGTTATCACGCAACAAAGCAAAGATAAGTTATAATGAAATTATTACACAAATTGGCGAGAATGAGTAAGCTTTGTAAAAAATGGGATTTCCCTATTGTTATCGTATATTATGACAAAATTATTGAGTTGTAAAACTAAATATGTTTCAAATGTACGAGATTGCTATCAACAATGTTTAAAACGGTAATACCTCTTTTAAATCTGTGTTCAATATGTTATTGATTTTATTTTCTGATCATTCATAACTTTTACTTTAAAGTCGGAAATAGACCGTGAGCAAAAGCTTAAGTGACTGAAGCCGACATTACCATCATACCAGATCATAAAAGTGTTATAAATCCACCCAGTTTTAATTATCTTCTGCACATGTTATACACAAACAACTTTCGTTTCAATCCTAATTTTGGCATAAAAATAACCTTACATAATTCATGCGTGTAAAATTTTAGTGGGCAAACAGGTTTTTTCCCTTGCTCATTGTCAATTTCACTTCAAATCATACAACTTCTGGGTACAGATAAAATAGCCCTTACAACTTACAAGAGTCATATTTCACCTGTACGATTAGTGTTTAAGTAGCATTCTTATCATTTCCTCCAGCATTGTTGCATTATAATCTTGCGTAATAATAAATCTTTGTATTTTAAAATAGGCCGTGATAAATACCTTTGGAAATCACAAACTCCTTTCATTTCTGGGATTTCCTAAGGTCTTTGGAAAAATCCTGTTGCATAAGAATAAAAGGCAGCAAGCCTGCTTAGACACTAGCTTGAAAATTAGCAACTTTTTGCAAGTCTTTTTAATGCTTTCATCCATTAAAACTTTTACTAAAAGCTAATAGATTATTTTTGTTGGAAAATTTTAATTTTTGCAAAAAATATTTGCAATATTGCAAAAATATTTGCATATTGTTTGTCTACAAGCTATTTCCGTTCGAATGATATGCAACTTGCCATATGTTGCAATTTAAGATTTTCTAACCGTCACTTCTAACGGCTTAACCGTTAGTCCAATATTGCTGAAAAACTATACAGCACATCCTCAGGTGCAAACCTTCTGCTTTGCAAAATTTCGTTAAAATCCGTTAAGGCATTTTTGAGTTCTCGTGGGAACAGACAGACGGACAGACGGACGGACGGACAGACAGACTAACATACCGTTTTCAAGACTAGCTTTTCAAGCTAGTAATAA
>JAANSO010001902.1:0-15149 GCA_036507315.1 Lepidocyrtus fimetarius | reverse complement strand
CTACAAGTTTTTGAACGAGTTCTTTTCGACAGCACGACTTTTGCACAAAAATTACATTGTAGCGTGCTATTCAACACTGGCAGACGATATACATAATTCCATGATTTGTAATAATATAAGTATTCTAGAAAAATAATGAATACAATGAGGTAATGGTATAACAAAACAATATTATACAAATTGTGCTTTACAATCAACTAGTAGGGAAAAGTGGTAACAATTGGAAAAGATACTAAATAAGATATATTATTCTTATGTACGAGAAAAACAATTTTGGTTGAGATATTGCACTTTTTGTTAGGAAACTATGATTTCCACATTCATGAGTAGTATAGAGTGAAAGGTGAATCAATCACATCGAATCATGGTGGTACATACAAATAACCTTCAATCAATTGCTTTAATAAAGTTCATTCATCGTGTCTGCTTCAAGAATATAAAACTAAATTATATATTAGTTCTACAATCAACTGGTAGAAATGAATTTGATTGAATTTAATGGAATACAAAAACCAATAACTAACATAAAATGTATTACATCGCTTCTTTCTTTATACTTTATAATATCCATTTTTGTTATGATTTCGCGAGGAAATTCACATTATAAATATTACCTTAATAGTATTTTTATAGTAACGTATGCATGAATAATTTATTCCACAAGGCCTACACCCTAGTGTTTAGTCATTATTTTAAGTCTATTTTAGCCATGATGCTTCTAGTTGATAACTTGGAAATGACATTTATGTTCTGGTGTGACGGTAATTGCAAACCAATTTTAAACCGTGGTCTTAAACTTTCGCTGGACTCTGATATTCAATATAGCCTTTCGTTTCAAGGGAAAAGTTTGGAATGCTACAATAGGTTTATATCTTTCTATCTGGAACAGTTAGGACGGTTTTAATTTGAAACCAACCTTTTTATACTTATGACAAGACTATATAATATTTACATTAATTTTAACGGAATTTTCTTTCATAGGAATAACACATAAGTAGGAAGTTTACAATTGGATCAGAATTACATGCTCCCTATAGGTTCCTCAAAATTCTATTGAAATGTTAACGTAGTAAAAATGTATCTGTTAAGTATAAATCATACCATACCCTGACAAAATTGTACTAACAAAATATTATGAAATTAAGAATATTATGGAAATATGTTTGTGTACAAGTATAGCATAGGCCAGTTACAGGAAGTGTTAAGATATCACTACTTCGGGACGAAATTAAGACTCTGTTCAATTAAAATCTACGTTAGTCTCTCTAATACTTATGGATTGAACTAACTCGTATAAACAACTAGATTACTACGCTATTGATGAAATAAGTTAATTTAACTCATAAATCACATCACATATTTTTGATTTCTACAAATATTTGACTTATAGACCTATATTTCATTTCTCTCTACTTCATGGCTTCTTTTTCTTCACCCACCACTTACTATAGTTTTGCCGAGTATGTAGTTTTAAAACCTTTTGTACCGACAGTACCGAATAGCCTTTTCGAAGACGATACAAGTATGAGACAGGAAATTGTTAAAAATTATCAGGAAATTCTGAATATGGCTTTTGATAGCCGGGAACAGGTTTGCATAGGTTATGCCAATATTTTCTTCGTACTTATTTTACCAAACGTTTGACAAAACTGCCTCTAGTCACCACCCTCTACAATACATATTGCACATTTACAATTACTTAATCATTTTCGTATCATTCTTTCTTCTGCAATTGTAATCAATGTGATATAATGCACCCAAGTATAAAATCCTAATAATTACTTAAATTTTAAATCCTATTAAAAATTACCTTTTGTAAAACATGATCAGTTGCTGTTTATAAATGATTTATGAAATAGAGCGCACATATATGTATATAATAATGCAGTACTAAATTAATCGGTTATCATTAGCGTTTGTCTTCAAATGTAAAGGGTAGTTATTGCCTTTTTGAAATATTCATATCTTATACGAAGGTATGTTACCTTTGTTAGTTTTTAATTAAATGTTAGTAAGATATATAAAAAGGTTTTATTTTTCTATCTGTATTTTAGATTACTCGATATCACCTAATACTTTAATAGTGGAAATACTTAAGTGTACTTCAAATTCATAGTGATGGGTAGTTTTACGAAATTGTATATTAGACTCAACTATCGTAGTAAAATGCTCATGCTCACCATTCATTTAATTCTTTTTTTTAATTCAGATGTAGTTTTGGAATCTGTTTCTGGTTCCTTCTTCGTAAAGATGAACTATTTTTTCTGCTTTAGATGTGGATACAATTTCTATCCGAAACATTGAATACTTTCAATAAGTCGTAATAAAAACCACTTTCTAGTGAGATTCTAGCAAGTATTAAGCTGCTCGTGACACGTACATATTCTCTAGCTCTATACTATACTAAATCATGAATTATGGACATGGAGTAGAGAGCAGTAATTTACGTAAATGGTAGAGAGAGTGCAACGGTTCTCTCATTTATCATTCACCCTCGATTTCCTTCGTGAATGATACATTTTTACAAATTATCAAATAAGAAACATTGAACAAGAAAAAATGTACTTTTACTTATACCGGAATTAGTATCACTTAAAATGTTGAGCGAAGTATTTAACTTGCATGGCTATTGCACTCAACTAAAATATACCCAAAATCGTTTCCAGACAAAAGCAAATATCATTTCCCATGCTCATTTTATCTCTGCCTTGAGTTTTGCCTATTAAACTCAAGCAATGTTAATTCTTCTATGCAGTAACGATGAAGAGAAAAAAATGTTAATACCGGGGGTGATATAATTGAAACGCGTTGAATAATGTGCAACAATTGTACTGTCAAAACGGAAAAGAAAATGTTTGCTGAAAAGCTCTATAACCATTTATGAGAGAATAACTACTGCCATGCTTAAAACCCTGTCTATTTCTATATATGACTTTCTCTTTTGAGTTATTTTACTTAATCGGTGATTTCGGAAAGAAGTAAAAAGATTTGCCTACTAAACTTATTGTATCTGTGTGGTGTATGAAATTAAATAATTAGCTCCAAAGGCATTCAATGGCAATAGTAGCACCTTGTTTTTGCTACAATTTGATTTAAACTGTAGATTTTAAACGGTTTTGCTGGTGACGATGAAGAGATGAACCCATGATTAACTTATCGATGGTTACAAACAGAATTGCTACTACTATTATCATTCAATTCTTTGTCAGAACGCATTTCCTCTCCGTACATTCGAACAGCAAGAACAAACTCACCAACCACACGCTCCAGATAATGGAATGGTTTTCGGAGTGGCTGTTGTAAACAAACAAAATACGAAATTCATCAACTAATACTACAAGAATTAATATAAATTTAGTCTCTCTTTAAAAGCCGCACTAACCAGCGGTCCCTCGAGAAATCCTAAATGCCCACCTCGCATAGTCACTATCATAGCAAGATTTGATCCAGGGTTTTCCGCTTGTTTTATTGGTAAACCTGTGTGATATAAAAGAGAGACATTGCATTGGGAAAGTAGAGTGAAAGTAGCCGAATTTACAATCCTTTACTTGAGCATAAATGTACGCTTACATTCTATGGGCTGCATTGGATCGTCTGCTGCGCTAAACCCAAAAACTGGAATGGTGAATTTGTCAGTGTCATCTACAATGTTTGCTGATTTGTAGTACTCTAAAGCAGAACCGAAACCAAATTGTGGAGCAGTAAAGCACGAATCGAATTCTTTCAAGTTGGTGCTTCTCAAAATCTTATTGAAATCCCAGCAATCTCTCACTTCTAGTACTTCTCTGTATCTGTTTTGAATAAAATTTTGCGTATTAGATGTAAAACTTCTTTGTTGACTGAATGAAACCATAAAATTTTGATGAAAAGTAAAAGCCAAAGTTACTTTTTCGTCAAGAATTTGAGGTTTTGAGTCAGGCCATAGTTGATAATGTAATGATTAACGAAGGGCTTTTCCAGGTTTGCTACACCATTCACTGCATCCCAGCATATTGAGATTACCATTGCGCATAAAAATGTCTCCCTTGCTTGTTCTGGATTTTGTATTATATATTGGCAAAATACCATTCTGTTGGGAATATTATTAAAATAGAGGGGTTTTAAACCAAGACTTTGTAAAAGGAATTAAAAATCTGCACAGAAATAAGGTGTATCTATTTGTGGACATTATTATTTATGTACCCTCCCATTGACGTCCCAATCGCAATCATTCGCTCTCCTGGATATTTCTTCTTTAAATAGGCAACTACCTCTGTAACATCGTCACAGTTTGATGCTGAATAAAGGCGAGGTGTCTGTGTATTCACAGCAATCGATTAATTTTTAATGAATTTTAACATAGGTACATATGCAAACTTAATATAGCCCTCCATAGATTGTTGATCATTATTTGTAGACTACACATGAAAATTTCATTTCATTGACTTGCGAAAAACACAAAGAAATTCACCTTAATTGGAACTCCTCCAAGACCCCGGTGGTTGAAAACTATAGCGTGTTGCTCCTGCTTTTAGTACCGTCATTGTCAGTGTTTTTATGTATGATGTTTGCGATGAGCTGGTTAGTCCCGGAAGAAGGAAGACTTTTAGTGGAGGTCTGTAATTAAATAGCAATAATTATCGGTCAAGAATAACAGTGAATCAAGCCAGAATGTACAGTTTCACAAACACATATGCCTAAACAAGTATTTTTAGAATATAAATGATAGGATGGCTCACCCATTCACGCTTTTTTCATCCGGTTCCATGAAGTCAATGCCGACTTCCCCACTACAAAGTTGAATCATTAAAAATAATGCGTATAATTAATTGATTGCATAATAGTCTCTCCCATGTCTTCTTTATCCAAAAACACACACGTGTTACATCGCAATATCAACCAGAGTATTATTTCTGCTCGTGATTTCTTTCTTTGAATTTTCTAAACACGCACAGGTGTGTGTTCCAACAAGTATGCATTATAAACTAATGTGAAAGCCAATGAACAAATATGCACTCTGCTTTCCAACTTTCACGTCAATACTAATACCGTTTACGCTATTCAAACCCTATGAATTAAATACGACTACAAGACTCGTTGGATGTAATTAATTTCGTAAATCAGTAATAAAACTATTTGTTGCTTTCTTTTTAGTTTTATGCAATTTTCTCCAAAATGCAACAGCTTTCACTCCTCATTCTTTTTATACTCCTCGTTAAAATAATTTTTAAATTAAGAACTTTCTTACCCGTCTGACAGTGGAACTATTTCCCGACGATAAGGCAGTTTGAAAGTGGGAGAAAGTCTTAGTCGCAGGCCCTGGCATTTAATCAATAACATATTTACATCATAATGTGTAATTTGAGCACAAAATTACACTATCTAATATGCATAATACAGCTTCGATGATTGCTTACCATCACAGACTGAAGCCGCCCCTCCCAGAAATAAATTGACGGATAGTACTTGTCATCCAATGTTTTCATATGGTCTTGAATGAACTTTTTAATTTTATTATTGCTAGTGTGAATTCTAGGTTTCTGTAAAAAACGTTAATCAAACCCATTTATCATCATTTAAATTTCATTTCATTAATTTAAATTGCATAAGTTTTATTTTTACTAACCTGTGAAACGCTAATTACATAGTAAACAGCGAGAACTGCTACGGCCGATGCTGCCGTAGCAGTGACTAGTATAGTACTTTCCAATATCTTGTCAAGGTATAACATTTTTACTTATGATTATGCAAGCCAGTACGTAATTTACTAGAAAATGATTAGTCTACAATTTTATCACTTGTTTAAAAAGTATATTCTTGCAACTTGAAGTAACTTTGTGGGTGGCTAAACATACTTGTTTAAAAATCATGAAATCACAGAAAGATCTAACAGGGTAGTGTCGGACTAATTACAAATGATGATAATATGAGCACCAAAATATTAACTGTAGCTGGCTACACTACTTAAATTATAAATTTAATTAATACTAGCTCCGATTTCGATACATTTTCAGTTTTTGAATAAATATACTTGAGAGATTTGTCAGTGGAGCATTTAAGTGGAAAACTTGGTTGCTGTGTTGTAGTAGTAGTGACTGGCTATTGAGTAGATAGGAATTGCTTTCGCCGACAGCTTTCTCTTCTACCTTCCTCCCTCACTGTTACGCTGCGTCATCACCTTCCCCTGTGACAATTAAAGAATTCATTTAGCCTAAATTGACAGCCACTGCTAATGTGATTCTCTAACAACTGGTATTAAATAGCCAAGATCAGTAGCAAAATTTAGTAGGAAGCATGCATGTTACTTTCCGCTAATCTAACTCCCACATGAGTATATTTTTCCAAGAAAATCAAGCCTATTCTTTTATCTTTCACCATTAATTTAATTATTTTAACTTAATACCGCGACTCTGGTTACAGTATTGCTGAAGCCAGAGTGATTACTTTTTCTCTCTTTATCCTCCCTGTATGTATGCAAAAAATAATTACTGCATAGTCTCATAAGAGGCAAATAAAGAGAAAACTTTACAAAGACCAAGTTGCTGATGGTAGTCTCTTTTGATCTGAACGGCTTTCACAGAAAATTGGCAATTTATTTTGCTTTCTTTTTCCAATTTGTGCTACACAAAACTTATTTTTACCTGCCCTGGTATTACTCGAATGGGCAGAAGGAACGTAGGATTTGAAAAGAAAAATGAATTTACCATCAGAAGCAGACACCAGATTACGATTTCAATATTATAAAACTTTCTCCACAAAAACTTTACGTTAGCGTATAACACTTTCTCTTAAAAAAATGACGGTCTTGCACACAAAACACACGCTTATGAAGCAGGCAGGAGCGGCTGTAAAATGTTTTATCCGCTTTTGCAGTAGTAGCAAATTTCTTGTTTTATAGGCAACAAACAAGACTCCTAGTATAATATATGGCACAAAAGCGCTCTAGTTTGGGTAAGGAGGATGCGGGCACTGAAATGGTACTTTTATTTTTGTGCATTATATTCTAAAGGAAAGTAAGTGACAAACCCACCATGGATCAATAATAAATGCTGAAGCTGCACATGGTGTAACAACCTTATCATGAGTATGTGGCAGCATCGTGCCGCATGTACATGTAATCCCTCATATAACAGCGCTTTGTCTGGGACTCTCCAACTTTCACCATGCTTTTTGACCGTGCTTCAGACGATTGCAGAATCGAAGCTAAAGAAAGTCAGGATTGTTGAGACTTTCTCCCAGCTGCTTATTCATTAGTAATGCACATACAAGACATGATAAGATATGACGGTTTGGTTTTAACTTTTCTTTTACTATACATACCTACTTCATTCCATATCATAGCATAAGCATATCGCATGACTTGATCTAAAGCACGTATTAATTGCTGGGAATAAGACGAGACCAGTATGGTGCTAAGTTTGAGCTGTCTAGAGAAAGTAAAACCGTTGTTGCTTCCTTCATGCAAGTTTTTAAGTTTTGACCTGGTTTTATTTTCACCGCATGTACAACCAAAAAACGGATGAAGCAGGTCTCATGGACGGCAATTAGGAAGAAGTAAGCATCTTTGGAAATGAAAAGTTTAAAATGCACAGACTTTAGCAATAGGAATATTTTTCGGGGATATATACTTAATAGTATGGTTTAAGTTGCGATGATATATTTACTATTTTTTATACTTCCATAAGCATAAGTTTCCAATTTTATCATAAGGCACAAATGCATGCTCCTATTTTGCTATAAAATAAGATATGAAATCAAAAAGATTAAAATCGAATCTAAAATCAAGACTTGTGAGTGAATTTACTATTTAGCTTCTGCACCTGCTGTCAGAGCATGCTTTCACTTAATATACAGAACTTAATCTGTCACTTGGCTATCATTCAACACTTTTGTAATAGATATTCCGAATAGTTTGCAAAAATTTTAATACATTTTCGAATATGTGAAAGTGAATTAAGGGTTGAGCTATCACAATCGATAAAAGTTGTATAAAATGCTATCAATATTTCATTATTTCATTTACAGTAAGCCCCGTTTAAATAATGTTTACGTAAACGACATAATATTTTATTCATTAAAAATTTCCATGTGTATACTATATTGACTATTGACTTTATTTCATTATAAATGGCTATCTTTTAGCCTATGGCATAGCATAATATATAGATACAAAAATAAGTGGTATGTATTATTCTCCGAGGTATAAAATAAAGCAAAAGAAAGCACTGGAAACTTTACATTTCACCATCCAGCCAGCAGTCAAATCAATAAATAATATTAAAAAGTCATAGAGCGATTAATTCTTTACGTATTATCATAATCGGTTTAATTTCAAACATTTCAATCAGAAATATGATGGAAAAACACGGTTTATTGGCTATTAGGTTTGGTAAATAATCAATTGCAATAACCCTTGCCAAAATGTTTTCTTTTCACTATATCAAATGGATCATAATTCTCCTAAATACTATTTATAGCTCCGTAGCTTATTTTTATTTATCAAATACGGCAATTTATTTGCTGGTTTTCGGCTCTTCCTATTAATAATGTGGCTTACTAATATTAACAAACCTATTAATGAGTTACGCTTTCACCTGCGTTGAGTAAACTTTGAAAACCGAATAGTCAATCATGAGTTGACAAGTTATTTATTGATTGGGCAATGGGATTGTGATAAGGACTAACTAGGTATACAAGCTTGTAACTCACATCTAATGCATTAAAATGACCCTCAAATTAAAACTTGCTACTTTTTTAGCACAAACGAAAGTTGCGGGACAAACTGTTAGAACTGTGGGATTCTGATGCTTTCGTAATTATTTTTCCAAAGATGGTACTGAAAAGCTGGAGAAAATAATTTGATATAACATAAGTAGGCATGAATAAGGTAAACTCATCTTTTGATAGACTGGAACAGTGTTGTAGTAGAATCAACAGCGAATCTTCGGAATGAATGAATTACAAATCACACGCATAGGTTGGAAAGTTTTAGTCTCAAACAACTCTTTTGCCGGTTCAGATGATGGATTTTTTTATTAATATCTTAAGATTGAGGACTAATGAACATGCCAAAGTGGTGGAACTTGCCAAAAAGAAGCGTAAAATAAACAGTCGGGGTAACATGAGATCACGTAAATATTTACTCGTAGTAAAGGACTAGCACACAAAACGCTTACGAAACATTCAAACAGAGTTTAAATTCTCAACGACAAACGGCATTTCAACTGTTTTAACGATGTAATGTTTGATATATGTATTCATAGAGCACTCAAAATATATTTTAATATTGCGCAATTCCCAAGCATATAGAAAATGGATATAAAGGTTGGGAAAGAAGATGAAGCCGTTTTTGAGTAGGAAAAGTTGTTAGCACATGAAATCAGAAAAATTTCAAAATCTTTAAATAGATTGAAAGAGGACATTCCATTTCAGCGTATCGGAAGAAATAAGACTCGACACCATCCACATGCAAACCTTTACACGCTTCCTTACCATTGAGAGCATGATCAAAAATATTACAGGCAGGAAAAAGTGTTTAGAGAGGAGCTAGAACAAGACCACATGCTTTTTTGTTATGTTTTTATTATGTTTTAGCTCATGTCTGTGCCTCTTTAGAAAAATATTTTTACGCAATTTACTAAAGTAGTAGTAGATGAGATAAGCTATTTTTTATTCTATAGCTCAAAATAAGGTTTCCAAGTCGCATCGGTGCTTTGGAATAGAAATATTTGAGTAGTGTGTCTTGACTGGTTGGATTCAGGTTATATATTTTTGCAATGCGTTAAACAAAATACAAAATAATTGAATGTAGGGCTTTATCTATAATGTTGCTAAGCAGTTTACTACATTGATATTTTTGCATTTAAAAACACTTCATTTTAAAAGGTGTTGTGTTTAATTGGAATTTATTTGCAGGATGCCACAAGGGAAAATGAAAGTAAAGGCGAAGGTGCCCCACGGGGCTAAGGTGAAGAATAGGGCGATTTCAAAACCAAAGGATGTACAAAAACGAAGTAAGTATAAAAATGCTTTTATAGAACTCACCAAGTCATTTTAGTTAATTAGTTAAGCTTGCATTCTTTTCGTTGGAATCATTTATGTTAATTTTTATTTTTTAGATCGGCCTGCGCAACCAAAGAAAGATCTGATGACGGCAGCAGTAACAAAAGCTATAAATGAAAGTAATGAATCCACATTTAAACAGAAGGCGACGGTTGAGGGGAAACCCTTTAAGATCATCCCCACGGAGGAAATTCAAGCAGGAACGTCATCAAAGCAAGAAGCAAAACCCAACAAATTGGATAAGGGAAGGCTTCCAAAGAAGAAGAAATAGAATAGCTTTAGTTATTAACTGTAGGTAGGATGCCGAGCGCAATTGTGTAGGGACATTTAAATTATCGTTTTAAAAAGTGCCTTTTTGTTGGATGCTGGATCACGTAATACTGATCAGCATTTTATGTGTGTTTGTGCTTCTGACAGTTTTATAATTCTTGTTAAAATATATTCGCACCGAAAGTATTAAAAATTCAAGTTGCAAATAAATGCTTCTTATAACTATTTTGACCAATTATTTAAATTGCTGACTGACAAAAACTGTCTCTATTTATTTTCGACTATTGCTGCAAATCACATTAAATATATTTAGTAAATTGCTCAAATGTGCTGTATTTTTGAATACTTGAGATCTCGTTGACAAACGGAGCTCGCAACTACAGTATTGCTACTTGCTATCAACCAAAACATGGTCAAACGGGTTTAAACAATTTTTGGAACTTCCAAACACAGAAACTATTGAAAATTATTAAATTGTTGAGTGTTGCATATTTTCCATTCCTGGAAGCTATATATACTTGTATAACAATTAACATAGTTAATTTCATTATTACATTTTAATTAATTTAAATTCTCTTCCATATCTAAATGGTGGTTTATTATTGAACAATTCATGACATTACTTAATAGCAAATGCATGAAATTTTAATTATTGTCAAACATTATTGTGAGAAGTTAATCTGTGATAGTTAATCTTTATGCACAGATTCTTGTTCCAAGTCAACTTTCTTAAGACGTAACAGTCCTCAGTATTTGTTCTTGTTGATAAAATTTTTTGGTTATGCTAATTATACATATCATCTCTCATCTAAACTGCACTATGTAGCCAACTATCAGTATTAATTTGGTGACTTGTAAGAATAAGTCTTAAATTCAGGAATAAATATAACAACATAGTTATGCTGTTATTATTTTGACTTGAGGAAGAAAATTGCTAGTTATGCTTACCTACATTTCATCACATCACAGGTAGCTAAAATCGTTGAGAACAATGCAACATATATATATTCTTATTTTAATAATACTGAGATCACATAAAACACGTTTTGTCTTACTTCTTTCTGCCAGATAAAACCACTTGATAATTGCCATCCGGTAGGAATCGCCAAACATATACCTCTTCCACATTCAAAGTTTGTAATCGCATAAAATATAACATACGTACATATATTATAAACTAAATATTACATCCATAAACATGAAAAATGGAAGGCAAACTTATCGACACATATTTTGTTGATATCGACCACAATAACAATGTAGTTTTGTTACATAAAACAATTCATTATTTTGTAAACAATAACAGTTATACACAGTCACCTGATTTTTGTAAAGTTAGCTAAAATCTATTTTCCTGACTAGATTATTACTTATTTTCTTGTAGAACTACGGAAATGTAGACATGAAAATGTATGTAAAAGTATTTTCACTTTCTAAAATCTGTTTGTATGAGATTTAGTCACTATTTCGTCAGTTCTGTGCCCAAAATGGCTATAGTTATGCATCTACCCAGAATAAATACGATTAAATTAAGATCTATTGTGTCATGAGGAATCCGAGTCGTACGCACAGTAATTCATAGTCATGGGCTTACATATGAAAGTCACGATAAAGGTAAGTAATTTCAATAATTTGTGTGTTTTGTTCGAAAATAAGAGACGACGATTTTTTAATCAATTGTCTGTGCTTGTGATACTTTAAGATGCGGGTGTTGTTGTTTCCGACGCTGACGTTATCCCTGATGAATCATAGAGTTGGCTCATGTTAATCCTTTTGCACTTTATATTAAGTTGGCGAATATCAGGGTGCAAAGACTCGCCGATTGGACACCTAAAAGTCACAAATATACATAGGTATTATATAAGGTATACAAAAATTGTAACAAAAAAAGTTGGCAAAGACCATACAAATTTTATAAACGAAAGATATTGTGATTTTTTATATGGAAATAGTTACTTGGGTTCAATATCTACTGAATCAAGTTGTGACGGTGGAATAATGTCAATGCCTTCCCTCCACTTTTCCACACCATTCCAGGCAATCATAATTCCATTGTCTGTGCACAATTCCTTTTCTGGACAAATAATTTTGTAACCCATTTCATTGCACACAAGTTCTATTCCCCTTCGTACGTACTGATTACTCGCGACACCTCCAGACACAACCTTCATTCAAAAATTGCATTAATTTTAAATTACATTATTTTTACAAAGAATCAAAATTATTAGTTTTTACTCACTAATGAATTTGTTATCCTCCGGTATTAGTTTCCTCGTGTCTACATATATCATTCCCCGTTGAATCTTCTTACATAAATGGGTGACAACGGCATGTTGAAAACTGGCACAAATATCAGCATACGTCGGAATAACGTCTCCACCTTCACAGCCTGAAATTTAAATGATCACATAAATAGCAAAACCAAACTCACATTTCATTGGCAAAATTTCAAACTTATTTTGGATGCGCAAGCAAAGAAATTTAATGATCTATGTAAATATTTACTGTGCTAACAACTATTCTCTTTGTAATAAGGCTTTTCAATTATAAAACATTTTAATATCAAAAGTTATTTGAGGCTGCAATGCGTACCGTATTTTCTCTCCTCTCTGTAGTATATGACGTAGAGCAATAAATTTTAGTCCTGCGAAACTCCAATTGCAATCTCTGTATTTATACATAGGAGTAGGGAATTGAAATGCTTCCGGATTTCCTTTTCTAGCATAATATTCTATGGCCGCTCCACCTGATAAAGACGATCCCTCTTTTAGATTGTTAAGTTTCAGCCTTCTTGCGGTCTAAAAGGAAAATATTACAACAGATTATTTGATATGCCCAATTTGCAGTTTCAAATGAACTGTCAAAATCCGAAATTGTTTTGAAGCCAAATTACTTTATCAAAAGCTTCTCCAGGAGCATCGTCGATAGTTCTAAAGAAAAAAATAATTATGTAAGTCTACAATATACAATTATTATATGATTTAGGCCTGTTTGCAGTACCGATAAAACTCATTAGCCAATCATGACAGGCAAAGGTTTAATATTGCTAAATTCATGTCTTACGTTCCAAGAATATCAAAATCTTCTATGGACCTTGCTACGGTCAACAAACAGTGTCCTCCACTAACCAACAGCACCAAATAAGGAAACCTTACGTCATGCAGCATTCTGCACGTAAGGGCATGAGCTTTCATATGATGAATTGGAATGAATGGTTTGTTGCCTTCCAAGCAAATATTCTTTCCATGTTTTATTCCAACAAGTAGGCATGATGATAACCCTACAAATACAGAAATCAAAGTTGGAAATAATCTAAAATTCTAAAATGAACTCAATTTTGGAATTGAAGCTGTTTTTGAATAAAAATGATTACCGGGTTTAACAGTAGTAGCAACTGCATCAAGGTCATGAACAGTAATATTTGCTTGTACCATTGCTTCCTTCAAAATCCTTGCTATATGCTGTTCATGTAAGTGTTTTGCAATAGGGGGGATAATACCTCCATGGCTAAAAAGTAGGTATAATCAAATCACAATTAGACAATCGCCTAAATTTATGTAAGCTATTAGAAAAAAAATCAGCCTTACTTCAGGTGAATTTGAAGTTGAGAATTTAGTGCTTCGCCTAGAACTTTCTTATCGGTAGAAACCACCGCCGCACCTAATAAACATTTTTTCAATTTGAGTCCAAAAATTACTTTAATTATTTAAAGCGGTGAAAGAAAATCTTATAAACCTGTATCATCCGCCGATGTTTCAATTCCAAGGATTATACCAGACCGAGTAACACCCCCAGGACCTGAAAAATTTGATTGGGATTGAACTTCTTTTATACGATCTGATGTTCCAGGAGTTTCGTTGGTTGAAAATGTGGATTCATTCTTCCCGGTGGTGGTTGTCGTATGTACATCAGATTCAAATAGGCAAACTTTGGAGGAAGATAAGGAACGAAGAGAAGGAGCACTGATGAATCTTCTGATTGAATTTTCTGGTGAACCAGATTGGGAACATTTGGGTATTCCACAGAAAAGATTCCTGGACAAGGTTCTGTACCTATGCATCTATTAAACATCGCTGATTAGTATCATTGTAACTGTAGGTATATTTCATATTCATAATTTAAAAAACTGATTATTTTTACCTTCTTCAGCAGCACCTTAGTTTAAAATTGCATTTTAGTTCCAATTAGCAAGATGAACAAAAAAGATGAAATAGTCCACTTCCAATTAAACTAGTAAGAGAACAAAGCTTTATCCTGCATTCATTCTTAACTTTGACTAGAAATACTTGCGAAAATTTGTTATTAGGACACCACAGATAAGACACGAACAACTACAACATTCAAACACATATTTATTGCTTCCAGTTCCTCCAGATAAGGTTAGTTGATAACCCAAAGATTATGGTGAGTGAGCCGTATAGCTTAATTTATTTCGAACATTATTATTGCCAGTTTGCACAACAAAGTAAGCTCATTTTAGTCCAATTGGGTCTAAATATAAAATAATCACTAGAAATCCTGCACAACCGGAAATCACACAACAAGCAAGGATAATTTTTAAAAAATAAAGTGCATTTACAAAGTTATTATTAAAAACAAAACCTATGCTGCTGCAGCTGTGTGCACAGGAAATCCCTTAAAATGTGTAAATAAAAACAAAAAACTTGCTTTTCGACTGCTTTTTTGTTGTTATTTTCCATGCAGAAAGTGTTCAAAGCCCGCGCTGGGTGTTCTCTCACGCAATACTCAACACAAACAGTGCTCATCCCAACCAAACTTTCCTTTTTTCACTCACAATCCGCTTCACTTTTACATGCAAAATTCCTTTCCCCATCTTT
>JAANSO010001901.1:0-15149 GCA_036507315.1 Lepidocyrtus fimetarius | reverse complement strand
AAAATCCATACTGAAAGGTTTTTGACGGATGAACAATTACTATTTATATATCCCTTCAATAATTTTTGATGCGTTGAAATAATTAATAAGTAGAATTTTCAGCCCATCTTCTCCATAAAATAGGTGAAAATATCCAATACATTTGGATATAACCTTACTGTACCTTAGAATTGATAAAACTCACATCTAAAAGCAACCGACTTTTAGTTTAGAACCCATTTTTCAAAAATGAACGAAATAAAATTTATTTCCTTGTATTATTTGATTTTAAAAACCATTCAGATATCCAGTAGTGATTCTTACAAAGCTGAGAAATCCATTCCACTGAGAGTATATTCAGCTCGTGACATTCAACAACATTATCAAACCTTTCTTTATAATTGGGGCAACGTAAACCTTGTAAATTTATCAAGTTCCTACCTAAATTTCCAATCTGAAAATGTTCTCTTTATCTTGAAAAATTTCAAAGGCGTTGACATCTTCCCTTTGAAAACTCCAATAATAATTCGCAGAGAGATTCCATTTCTCATTTCAGGTGATTCGTGGAGATTGGAATGGAGAGCATTGGACGATCACATTCCACACAGCGAAACCAGAACGGATTGTGCTCGGAAAGTTCAAAAGCTAGATGTCACTTTAAAATCAAACGGAAGTTTAGTTTCCTGCGGTTACGTAAATTTCGTTGCTTTCTCTACTCGTTCAAAATGGAATGTTGAAGTTCATTTAAATCTTCTCCCTCATATTCATCCTTTGAAAGAAGTAAAACCTGTGGAAATTAATGGAGTGCAAATAAAAATTAACGAAAACTCGTTTCATTTTTGGCGCTATGAGTACAACATTGGTAAAGGCTTTCTTTCTAAACACAATACCTACCAGTTTCAAGAAATTGTTCCGAATTCAGTACCAAGGATTCTTGTTTTTGCGGTTCTTTCAAAACAATGGAATCAGTTTTCTGGAGACAGGGATAATAACCGCAAGTCATTCCTGCTTTGGGAATGGTTTAAGCAGAAAAACTATGATTGGTTTTTTCCAAGTAACAAACCCCTTGTGAGAAATGTTGTTGGGTTAATTACAGAGCTTGAAGAAGACCACTCAGGGTTTTATTTTCAGTCAATGTCATCAGTTAGTTTTAAATTTTGCTTTGTTTGTAAAAATGGGAAGAATTTTTTAATTATTGAGCAAAGTAGGCTTCAAAGGTTTACAAATTTAGCAACTAAACATCCATTGTTACACAGAAACCCAATGATTGGGTCAGATTTTCGTTTATGGACACATCTTCACCGACGAATGGGATCTCAAAAAATGCTGGATGACTGGGTAAACTGTAAAAATTACTTTAAGTCGAGTAATTGGCAACAAATAATGCCTTCTGAAAAGAACCAAGTATTTAATCAATTTATGGTGCATTTTTGGAAGACTATTCTTAAAAATACGTCGTATTTCCATACAAGTTCATACTCCCGATGTTTAAATGAAAAAGAAGTAAATATTTATGGTGCATTTTTGGAAGACTATTCTTAAAAATACGTCGTATTTCCATACAAGTTCATACTCCCGATGTTTAAACGAAAAAGAAGTAAAAATTGAAAAAAATTCTGTGAAATTCTTACTACCTGTGGTTTAGCTAATCATAACGTTTTTGCGTTCCACTCCAAACCCTGGAATTCGCAACTCTACCTAATTCTCCTTCCTCCAATATATATCGAAGATGAAGTACATTCGATGGCTGGGCCATACTTAAACCTGAGCATTCAAAAAATCTCTTTTCAATTCTTTAGATATGAATTCAGCAACACAAACGATAATTATTTCAAATTTGACGGTAAAAAAACTCTGCCAAGTTCAGTCCCAATTGCAACAGTGTTCATTCTTAATCTTGAGCATGCTTCGCAGAAATTAGGCTGGAGTAAGGTTGACATAATCATAGAGCACTTTATACTAACAATGCCTAGTACGTTTGTGCTGTGCTGTTAGAATTGGATTTTACAACATTCCCCGTCGGATGGCATAGGCTGGTCGACCAAATTCAGCTGGTTTTTGTTTACCTTGTCAAACTTGTTATTATGTTTTTCACATTTTGATCGTGTTGCTGATTAATAAATTAACTTTTCGTTACAGCTGACATCAAAACAAAACTTTAAATTAAATCGAAGCAATAAAAAAGTTGTTTTTCTAGTTGTGAATTTAATTAACAATGTAATAAGCAATCCTTTAACGGAATTTTAAGCGATTTGATATTGCAACGGTGTAAAATAAGTTCCAACTTTTGGTTGTAAGACTTAATTTAAAAACTTATAATATTTTGCAGTAAGCAGGTAAGATGGGTAAGAGCTGTTGTGTTCCACTCTGTCCCTCTAAACCTGGAGATATTGGTGTCAAATTCCATGAACTCCCTTCTAACTTGGAACTGCGGGAGGAATGGGTTAAGAAGATCTCTAGAGCAGGTGCGGATGGAAATAAGTGGGTCCCAAACAGCAGGTACATCAAAATATGAATTATTCTAACATTAAAAATGAAAAAAGCATGGATTTGGTAATAATGAAGAGGGTATAAACATATTTATTTTAGGGCTTCAGTTTGCTCCAGACATTTCTTGGAATCCGACTATCAAAGCGGACATAAACAAAAGAAACTGCGCAAGGATGTAGTGCCGTCAATTTTCCAGGAGTACCCAAAGTACATGCAACCCAAACGTAAAGAGAGAAAGCCTCCATTCCAAAGACAACCCCTCAAAACTTTGCAAAATCCGGTGTCCGTCACAGTGAATATCGCTAGCCAAGAAATTGGAAAGGAGACCAGAGCACCAGAACTCAATTCGTCATTCATTGCAGGTTTGATTGGAAAAGAGAACTACAATGATATATGCACCAAAATCAAAGACAATCAATATCCTGGTTTGGGAACCCCCACGAAGCAACTTCATAATCTTAATACAAAGCAAGGTCAAACTACAACCCTAGACGAAGTACGAGTGAGACACATGGTTCCCCATCTCCAAGATATCCATCCTAAATGCAATAAACAGATTTACAACGAGTTGGAAAACCAAAAAGCAAGAATTTTGACGCTGGAGCATGACCTGGAATTGTTGAGAAAGAGAAATAAAAACCTTCTGGGCCTTTTAAAACATCGAAATGGAGTCATACTGAAACTACGCAAAAGAAAACCCGTTGTCAAAGTGGAAACTATTTCCCCAAAACTGTTTGAAATAGAAAAGGAAGCTCAAAATGGAAATACAAAGGCCCTGATACTTCTGCAACAGATTGATGCCTTTGGCAAAAAGTGCTTTCGCTGGTCAGAATTTTGTATTAGAATGTGTGTTCTCTGGAAAAGTAAATCAGCGCGATCGTATAACTTTGCCAGGATGGAATTTCTAAACCTTCCATGTCCATCTACATTGCAGAAATATGTGGGACCTTCATCTTTGGAGACTGGGCTGACTTCTCTTGCTATGTTGCGTTTGGAGGAAGAACTTAAAATGTTATCTCCCGTGGAAAGGTTTTGTAGTTTAATCTTTGATGAGATGTCCATCCAACCTCGAATTCAATACAAAAAACAGGCAGACAAAATTATTGGAGTAAGTGAAAATCCAAGCCAGGTTGAGGGGGAGTCCAGCCCGGCTGCCAATAGACTTCTTTGCTTTGTTCTGAAAGGCTTATCAACTAACTACCGGGTACCAGTGGCGTACTACCTAGTTCGACAATTAAAAGGAACTGAGCTAGCAGATTTAATAAAAACAATTTTATCCAAAGTAGAGGATATTGGATTCCAAATTTGTCGTTTAGTATGCGATAATGCTTCTGTTAATGTGAAAGCCTACGAAATACTCTCCAATGGTAGTGTCTCACATAAAATTAGGCATCCATGCAGAAGCAAAGATCCTTTGTTTTTGAGTTATGACATATGCCATGTACTCAAAAATATAAGAAATCAGTTTTTGGATGACAAGCGGGCATGGAATAATAATGGCCATCCGATTTCGTCAATTCCAATCAAGTTTTTGTACAAAAACCAGAAAAATCTTCCAATTAAACCGGTTAGATTTCTTTCGCGGAAGGTCGTCTACCCAACTAACTTTGAGAAAATGAACGTGCGAAGAGCCATGCAAATTTTTTCAAACGAACTGATAGCAGCCATAAAATTTTGCAAAGTAAAGAACATGGCTGGATTCAAGGAAGCGGATGAAACCATAAATTTCATGACGTTAATTAGAAAGTGGTTTACAGTAAGTAATACATTTATTACAATTTGAACTAATTTTATCTTAGATACTAATGTAGATTTTTACCAATTAGGTTTTGAATTCTGCCAATACAACCCACTACATCACTAGTCGTAATCCCGATGCTGCCCACGTATGGATGATTGACGATGAACGACTAGTGTGGCTCCAAAGAGACTTTCTAGGGTATCTGGAAAGATGGAAGAATTTCTGCATTTCCTCCCAACTGGATGTGAAATCTTGCTTTTTGACTAAGGAAACGCATAACGCCATTGTAGTTACTACTAATGCGGCTGTGGAATCCATAAGGTTTGTTAATTTTGGCACAAATTATTTTAATTTTGTTCGTATAAACAAAATTTTAAAACTTTTAATCTATTGAATTAGGTATTTACTCGAAAGTGGATTCCATTTCGTCTTGACAAGGAAACTAACTAGCGATGACGTCGAGGGCATATTTTCAGCCGTTAGAGCTTCACAAGGACGAAATGACCAAGCCAACGCTGTGGGTAGCATTTACGCTATTGAGAAAATCCTCAAGACCGGGATATTTTCTTCTAGTGGTTATGGGAATTCTGCGGAGTCTGAGAATGATTCAATTAAACAATGCTCAACTAGAAATGTTTTAAAACGCAAAATTCCAAGTCCAACAACTATTGAACTCTCTCCAGCACAAATAAAACTTGTTGGACAATTTCATAACCCCCCAGGTATACAGACATTTATTGTAACACGTATAACTAATTAATATCTTTAAATGCTTATAACATGTTTGATAACAATTTTTTTATACTGGTACTTTTAGAGATCAAGACGGTAACCACAAAAAACGCTGGGATTGCCATGATTAGTGGATTCCTTCTCCGACTTCTTAAAGATCGTCATTCTTGTTCCCAAGGAGTACAATCTCTTGCTGGAGATAAAACTGATGCAATCAATCAGTTGATTACTTTCCAAGACCGGGGTGGATTAATGTATCCAAGCAAAACTTTTGTAGCATTTGTGTCTTTGGTTTTAAAAATATTGGAACTCTCAACGGCAAATCATGAAAAAGACGCGTTAGTAAAGTCTTGGACAGAGACATTGGTTGCAAAAATTCCCCAGGATTGTTTGGAATGCGATTGCAAAGACATGAAGCATTCTTTATTAGTCAAGAATTTAGTTGTTAATAGCATTTGCAAAATTTACTTTACCAATATTAGCAATAATGCAACTGAAGAAGCTTCGTTAAATCCAAAGTTTAAATTCAGGCCTCAGTCAAATAAGATTAAAAAACTATCATAATTGCAAACTAAACTAATATAAACTGAATTTACTTAAGTTTAGATCGTGCGGAAACTATATGTAACCTATATGCATGAAACAATCTTCAAACTATGAGTGATTGAATAAAGAACAGTGATTATTCAAAAACTTTACTTTCTGGAATCCAACGTTCATCCATGGCAATGACGCAATTTGTATTTTTGAGATTTTATGTAAAATTTAATCTAAAAGCTTGTACATTCTCAAGATTCGAAGTTGCATTTATTTCAATTATTTTTCATCTTTGGCAGATTATCTTATATTTCTTTCCATATAAAACAAGTTAAGTGTCTCGAAATTCACGGATCCATTTTTTAAATAAGTAGGTCATTGCGAAGGTTGTAATTTGAATAATTAAGAAAAACGCATTTGGGAAGGCTTAAGGGAACAGGGGCACTTTTAAAGGAGGGTACTTATGAAAAGCGGGTAGCGGGAGGGTATTTATGGAAAATTAAAGGGACTATAAAAGGGAAGGCACTGAAGATTTTGAATCATTTTAAGAGAGACAAGCGAAGAGAGAGGAAGTAGATTAGACTTGCTGTTCTTTTATTTCCATTGTTGAGCAAAACCATTGATACTTAATATCTTTGAAAATCATTTTTCCTAAAAAAAATTTCTGTTCGAATAGATTTGTCTGCAATAAAATCGGGGAAAGCTTCATAATGGGGCGTAAAATCTTTCAAGGGATCGTCATATTCATGTGAATAATGATACTCTTGACCTTTGGTAAGTTACGCAATAAAAAATATCTTGTTTTTAAATTGTTAAGTTTTGTAATGGAAATAATTCCGTTATTAATTTTACCTCTTTGCGTGTTTTCAGCAACTGATGCTGTGGCAGGTTGTAAGCGGGCCAAACCGAAAAGATTCCCCAACGCTATACAACTTTCTTCCATTAACAATACAAAACTCTTCCACCCTCCCAATGTTGAAAAGAACCTTGGAACTCCAAAGATTGAAGGAAGTACTTCTGAGCTATTACCTGAGCGAAATGCAAAAGAGGAAACTTCAGAGAACGAACCTGAAACAACTTCCGCATCTACTCTGGGAGAATCTGTGGAAATAACCGATGAAGAAACTCAGATGAATGGAGTTTTAGCTAAATTAGAATATCAAAGATAGGATTCGTACTTTAAGAAGTTTCTGTTTTTGATTTGCAATCTGATTATCACTTTTTTGTTATTGTTGTTGTCCCAATGGTAGCGAGGAGGATTTGGAATCGAATGATTCGACTCGAATCATTCGAGTGAAGTTTAAATATTGCATTTTTATATGAATTATCTCATTTATTTGCTAAGATTAATTTTGTATAAGTTCCCAATAAGCAAGGATCTCTGCCAGAGACTGTTTTAGCTTGAAAGAAAAGCCATTTTTAAATAAAATTGGAAAATTAGCACAAAAGTCAATAGATAATATAATGATCTTGCTCTGACAAAATTTTGAAGCTGATAAGATGATTAAGGCTAAAGTTATAATTAATTATTTGAAAAAATATCACATTTTACCATTCACTCCTGTGTTTTAACAAAGTGCAGGATGGATTGCCATCTAACACCAGAAAAGTGCACCGCCCATTCGCTAACCTTGTGTATGCTTTTACATTGAGCATATACGAACGTACCAGGCACTGTTAGTATAAAGTGCTCTATGACATAATCCACGCTTCAACTTACCATGATCAGTATCCAAAGGACGGGACGGAATTTTATTTTAGAAGTCGTCCTCAAGAAGCAATGAACCGGGAAAAGTTTTTTGCGGAATTACACGAAGACCGATCAATGTTTAGTTCTGAAATCATATCACTTGCAAAAATTGAAGTAAACTGGACAAAACAGCAAAATACCAACAAAATGGTAAATCCTTTTGAGTGTGCTGGATATAATGACAATGAAATGGTATTTGATTTGTCTGGGTTTACCAGTCTATACAATCGAGGTTTTTACACTTGTGTAAATTACTTCAATTCCCATAAATGGCTGCAAGAAATACAACAAAATAGGAAGGTAACAGATGATGAGTTATTTTACAACCTGTTTGTAAACATTTGGATTTCAGGATTTAAAAAATATGGATTTGAGAAGTTCAAATATTTCAAGCACTGTGAGAAGGGGAAAGAGAAGAATTTTGTTTGGAAGAATATCAGAAAATACAAAACGATTATTTCCGTATCTATTGACGTCGGCTTCCAAAAAGAAGACAACGTCCCGTTACACATGATTACTAAACAAAATACATGGCAATTAGTTACCTGTGGATATCGCGTTGGAAAACGGTTTTTATTCGGTGAGATCATTCACGCCTACGACCTCTGGGTTTGGATCACCTTGGGAATTTCTTTAAGTATAACTGCCGCGGTTTGGGAGACTATTGGCCGTACTGCAAAGAAAGATAATTTTGCCAAAATACTTTCCCTGGTGAAAGTCCTACTTGAACAAGGAGATCCATTTCCAAGTGATACTTTTTATAAAAACAAACTTCGAATCCTGCTTGGTTTATTCCTCCTGATGGGGATAATTCTTAGCAATGGTTTCAAAAACACAAATGTTTACAACATGGTCGCCCCAAGAAAACTGGAAAAATACGAGACACTTGAGGAAATAATGGAAGACAATGTTCCTGTCTACATCAAATCTTATCATATCTCAGTCAACCTTGAACCTTCCGATGTAAACAACATGGGAAACCTTGAAAACGAAGCAAAGTCAATAATTGAAAACCATTATTACTATTGGAGTTCAATATTTGGAAGCGCAATCGAAATAGGATGTTTTATAAATAGTATGAGAAGTATTATGCTGAAGATACGAGAAAACCAACAGGTTTTCAATTACAGCCGATTGTTTCCGTTTCCCGAGATTATTAAAGAGGTTACGTCCTTTTTCAAATCGGAGTATCCCACTTGCGTTGAAAGTAATTACGATGAAGAATATTGTCCAGATTTTGTATTTAAAGATGAAAATAACATGACTATGTTGGATCTTGAGGAAATGTATGACCTAACTGAAGAAGTAGTCTTGCTTGACAAATTATTTGATTGTGAAGGAGCGGCCTTGCTCACCAGTTCAGCTGATGCTAAAATATACGCAGATGAATCATTTTCTCGTGGTGGAAATCTGCTAAAACAATTGTACTTCACTGAATTAGCTGGATTCTATTTTACGGAATACGTTCCTTCGTCTGTGATTTCTCGAGTTGGGGCATTTAAACAATCTGGGATTATACAAAGATGGTTAGACCTTTTTGAAACGGTGACAACTTTACGTGGAAGAAATGCTAAAACGGGGATTGTCGACATTGCAAAAAAGTCTTTAAATCCGACAGGAGCCAGCTTGAAGGGAAACATTGTTGTCGTTTTTACTTTGCTAGCTATCGGGTTGACTGTCTCGTTAATGACGTTTCTCTATGAATGGAACCATCAAAATTTAGCAAATAGTTTAAAATCATTAGGAAATGGTTTTGCTGTAGTATTAAGTAAATATTATCTTAATTTTATGGATATTAGCAAAAAATGCAAAAACGGGTTTGTGAATATTGTAATGCACATTAGGAAGATAATCAATCACTTATTGCAAGCCAAATAAGTGGTAATAAAATTGGATGCGATGACGATGACGAAAGTAGGCACGCTCATATGCAAAATTGGTTAGGAAAATAAAAGGCAGCAAGCGTGCATAGATACTAGCTTGAAAATTTGCATATTATTGACAATTTGTTTTGCAAATCTGCATTATGCAGAACATTTACAAAACATAAAATAAACCTTTTCACTGAAAACCTATTATCTTATTATAATGAAAACTATTTTCAAATGACCCAAAACTTGCTTTTACAAAAATCATTCACAAATTTGCACAAATATTTGCACATTTTTTCCACTGGCTATTCTTCATTTTATTTCCTTCTTAAGCTTTGGAAATTAAGTTCCGGTTAGGGAGAAAGAAGTATAAAACAGTTGGGATATTAAGGAGACAAAATGTTTTGATAAGAAGTTATCGAATCCTTTTTCAGTTGTTGATTGGGCTACATGGAAAGTATTTAATTCCTATCAACGGGATTTGCATGGGCATTGCAATATTATATGTGATGTGCATCAATCACTGGATTAGAATGTATTGTAGTATTAAAGTGCTGTAATATTTTGGAATTCTGTTGTACAATGGGGTGGTCATTGACTTATTGACTTTGTTCTGTAGGAGGACTATTCAGTTTGGGAAAAGAGGTTTGGGATAGGAAGTGGGAAAATGAGTTTGATATAAACTTGGTGAAAAAGTTTATAAAAAGAGTCGTAAATTTCTTATGGTTGATTACGGGGCGTTTTCTGTGGTGGAGAAAGTTACTGTTTTGGTTTTTATAAAAAGGAGTGATGCAGGGCACTGTGAGAACCCGTTGGATTTTGAATATTCTGGAAGAAAGTTGAAGTAGTAAGCAAATAAAAGCTTTGCCCTACATAATTTCTTTATTGTCGCGGTCCTTGAGTTGTACTAAATATTATGCGGTTAGTGTTTGTTATTAAATTCTAGTAAGACTAGAAGAAACAAAGTGTTTGTTATAGTATAGGAAAAATAAACTTGCGGATAAACATTAAACTATTATAGAAAAAAAGGGTATACAATGTTAATGTTAGAATTATTGTTGCAATACTTTTTATATTTTACGATATTGTTTTAACTACATAATTATTAAAATAATAAAATAAATTTGAAGTAATTTGCCTCAATATTAAAGCAAAAATCAAAATATGTAAAATGTATTTGTTAATTTAGTAAATAATTCAGCGCCAAGAGCAGTGTGAGAACAGTTTTGTTTTTGAAAATACCAGAGTAATCAACTAATGCTTACTTGCTTGTTGAACAAAATCTAATGAGTTTTGTTAAATTTCACATTTTAAAACATTTCAGATAGTAGTTTGGATTGCTTTTCAAACTCATTCACCAGAAAAATACTAACCTCGTTCAAACCTTTCTTGAAGGTTAAATCACTCTTTTAGTTTGGGAGTGGCATTTGCTAATGTAAGGACAATTGTTATTACCGCAACTGTTAATATGTGAGTAAAATCTTGTACTAGCTTAAATCTACTCAAAAACTAAATTTTTATTGAAATTATCGTTTTAATTAACTTCAATTTATTCAGGATTTATTAGAAAACAACAAAAAATTCGGATTATAACTCAAAACATGGCAAAAAGTCGAACATTTAATTTCTCCGCTTTCATTCTCACCTTTTGTATCATAATATCATCATTATAAGTGGCTCCAGGAGAAATGAAATGCGTGGTCAAAAGTCACGCTTCGCAAGGCGGAGAGGGTCGAAGTGGAAAGGGTGGCAGCAGGACAGGACCTCCAAGCGATGAATGTGGAAAAGCTTATTTAGAATCTTACAAAAAGGGAAGGGGAGAGGTTGCTTGGGGTGGAAACCGAGCGTTTGACAGTGCACAGGACTACAACAAGTATCTAGAATGCAAACGCTTAGTTCGAAGCTTTGCAAGAATGGGAGATGACAGTGAAGTATATGAAGTTGATTGGTGGAGCGATAATTCGGATTCCCTATCATACGCTGTCATGGATTACCGGTTTTGTGGACCAAAGGCTAAATGCAATGGGGACCAAAACACCCCCGAAGAGGTTGAAGAGAAGGAAAAGACAAAAGCGTGTGAAACTTGGAGTGGACCTGAAGACTACAACAGTGATTTTCAATCCTGCGGTTGTTCCGTAGTTCGCACTGCTGACGATGAAGAAACCAAAAAGTCGAACACTGCGGCTACAATGAAGATTCTCAACACTTCTACTGCACCTTCGTCACCGTCATTTCTGTCTTCCTCCTTCGCCTTTAAACCAGTCATCAATGTTAATAATGCAGTTTTATTTACCAAATTCAGAAACTAGTAGAATATTTATTAATTACTCCAGAATCTATTAACTCATTCCTTTTCTTTCATATTACCCAACTCTGTTTATAAAATAATCAAGCACATTCAAAAGAACTCAAAATTACGTTTTTAAATAAACTGAAAACTTGTACTTTGCTAAATGCGGTAAAATTAGAAATTTAAATGTACTGTTGTTGTATCTCTAGTTTACAAATATTTTAAAGCATCTTTACCAACTTACAAGCATCACAACTCCCGCAATGAAACACGCAATCAACGCAAAAACAATTCCATACTCACGAGTTTTTTCCTTAAGTAGACAATTAAATTTAAAATATCTATTCTCCAAACAATTCTAAATTCACGTTGAATCTTACAAGTAAAACACGCAAGAATCCTGTTTTTATAAATATTTCCACCAACCCCTTTAATGAATTTGGCTAAGCATTCACTCACAAACGCTACAAAAGAAAAAATTAAACCCATTCCTAAAATCGCAAAAACAATAACAACATTTCCTTCTAAATTCGCCCCAGATGGATTCTCAACTTCCAATGAAACCTTGGTCTTATCAAAATACAGGAAATTGGAACAACCTTTGATTCTTAAAGCTCCGCCTTTGAAGCTCTCATCTTTTACAAGGTTTCACCGTGCAAGGTCAGAGTGGTCTATGAAGAAGACTTGAAAATTTTAAACAAAGCAATCAAAACAGGAGAAAGTGGTCCAGTTCCGAATCATATTTAATGTCACTTGTGCAGAATTCTAATAGTTTATGTAATTTTATTCGAGAAAAAGTAATTTACAAAGATTATAATACTTTCCTCGCGCCAGGAGTAATTTTCATTAAACTTTTCTCATTTCAAAAAGCTTTCTTATTTTGCCCCAATCCATGTGAAAGAAGCAAAGTGGAAATCCATAGAAAATATTTGGCGTTGGATGCTTTCAAACATGAGAAATGGACAGGTCACAAGCTCCTATAAATATTTATTTGAACCTTACACTTCCACCGGAAGAAAGGTTTGCGAAGTTTACTCAAAATTGGAGAAGGACAGGAACAAAGCGAATCGATATTACTGTCCTCATTTATTTGTTGGTTTGAAGCATAATTAGTCTTTTATTTTGAGAATAGATCCCTCTGCAAGTTCATTTCCGGTTTCGGATGTTATTTTGCTGGTGTTGGCTCAGAACAAATATCATTGGCGGATAAGCTTCCTGCCCCATGGAATGAATTACAGAAGACATGTTTTTATCGTAATCATTCGAGAATTTTCTTCATTGAAAGCTCAGCAAAGAGTTGATGGTCTGCTGGATCCCTTCACTTGGGACATTTGGACACTTCTTTTTATTTCCAGTTTTATTTCCGCAGTTTTCATAAGTTTAAATGTTTCCACGCTGAGCTCCGATTGGTGGAGAAAGTTTAAAAGCGTTTGGTTTTCCCTGAGCTGTCTTTTAATCGATAAATCTCCAACTTCCGTTGTTAATATCAAAAAAGGAGTTTGCATAGTTTGGCTTGGCTGGAATGCCCTAGTTCTTTGGGCTTCTCAAGGTTATCGAGCAGATATGTTTGCTTCAATTCTAAAAGTAGTCCAACCGGAAGTTCCAAGGACTTTGGGGGAGCTTGTCAAATAGAATATTACGATTGGAACTAATACAGAATGCCAGCTCATCGTTAAAAACAAACATGGTAGGGAATTAAAGTCATGTCTACAAAATGAGGTACTTGCACCGCTTATCAAAGCTCTTAAGGATAAGCAAACTCTAGAAAGTCTCAATACAAACTGGATATGTACAAAACGCTTTCAGAAAGGCTCACGTTTTTCTCAGGTTATCCACATGGTCATCTTGAAAGTTATCTCCTTTGGAATTCAACAAGGTTGCCCACCTCCACAAAACACGCAAATTATGCCGCCCTTTTTAACCCTTTTTCATTTGTGGCGATGCAATTCCAGAACAGTTACTCAGCCTTGAAAATAGCTTTTGGGTTTCCAAGAAGGTTCCACTTCCTGTTTTTGACTATGCCATGTACAACCAGACATGGAAATTTCCCAGGGAAATAACCAATATTTCCCATGTCCTGTCCAATAATGGGAAATAATGGGAAATAGTGGGAAATAATGGACATGTGGAAATAATGGGAAATAATAGAAAATCATATTCCCGCCTACTCTATGGTTACTATGTAGTGCATTGCAAGGGTGGTTATTTCCCACCTTTTTAAGGGTGCCTGGGAAGTGGGAAATACCGGGAAATGGCACTGTCCAATTACCACTAATATTGTCCACCTTCCATATCTGTGTACAACACCTTAAGGAGAAATTATTTCCTTCCGGTTTACGCACACAGTTTGGCACTATGAATCAGGAGTGCACTTGAGAATAGAAAAGTATGTTTCCAAAATAACAAAGCCGAATGCAATTTTCACGCTTTTCAAGGATTTGATAAAGCACTATCCGCAAATAAAATTGAAAAATGTTACAAAGTGGAAGCTTTACAATAAGTATTTATACTGTGAAGGGAATTGCCTGAAAAAGGGTCCTAGGGCTATGATAATAGATGCGTTCGCTCCGATTTCCAAGGATGTCATTTTTGTTATCAATTTGTACTTTCTAGCTTGTCTTGGAATCGCTCTGATTTACTTTCTCTTTGAAGTTGCGTTGTTTCGAAGGATTAATGAAATTTTTTTCAAGTTGAAAGGGAGATTTCTGCACAATATATTTCAGTGCTTGTTTTGGAGAAGATCAGCAGTGGTTGATTTAAGACAAGGCTAATAACGAAAAAAGTAAGCCATGCCAATCATATTAATAAAATAAAATGCTTAATTAGATTAATTATCAACTAGATCATAAACATAGCGTAAAACCCCTTGCGGAGAAATAGGGAAATAGTTAGATCCTCAGTCGTGGTTTTGGTAAGCCAAATGTTTCAACTCTTTTTCGACATTTTCAGAGATAATTAATAAACTAATTGATCATTTTAATATGATTAACCATGACTTAGTTCAAGCATACAAAATGTAGTCATATCCCTATGAGATTAAATACTTACAACTTACCTGAATACTACGATTAGTTTCTACGTTTGGCCTTGCAATAAACGACTAATTTTCATTTAAAATTATTAACTTAGCCATGGACGGCGGAGACGGGGGGTATGGGGGGTATATCATACCCCCTTGAAATTTGAAGAAAGATAAAAAATTAGCAATTTTATAGCTAGCTTTTGCTATTATTTCAGTACTGAATTTTTTTCGCGGCTTACGGCCGCAATAGCTTAATTTATTTTTGTTTCCACGCCTATTTGGGTGATTAGTTTTGACATTTGTACAATTACGGTAGAGCATATCACTTAAATGCATGCATGTAGACCTCAAATTTAAAAGTTTTAGATAAAACGTGATCAAATTTGCACGTAAAAGAAGTTCACGATGCAAAGAATGACTTTTAATTTGAAATAAAAAAGTATCTAAGCCCAATTAATGCACCTTAGCTATTGATTTAGTATTAATTTAATGTGATAGGCAAAACTTTTGGCCTTCTGTAGCCTTGTTTTGAGTCGTTCGTGGTTAAAAAATATAGCTTAAATTTATTTAGAATTTTTGAAATTTCTTCATACCCCCCTGAAAAAATGACGTTCCGCCGTCTCTGAACTTAGCTATAAATCTTGCAATTATTTTATTTCATTTACTACATAAGCGTACGTTATGATGCTACGGACACAAAAACATAAAATACAATCTACATCAATATTGAACTTAAC
>JAANSO010001900.1:0-15150 GCA_036507315.1 Lepidocyrtus fimetarius | reverse complement strand
AGAAATTTCTTCAGTGATTTGGCACAGATCTTTGAGAATTAACTGGTCTTTATTGAGCGGACGAGGAGGCTTATACGGTTCGGTTTTTGAATTTGATGTGATAGTCAGCATTACAATGATGACCCAGGATACGAATAAGATTAAAACGAAGAGTTTGCATGTGTCCTGCCTTGCACCCATCTTTTCTCTCTAATCTAAAATTTTAACAACAGGAAATTAGATGCGAAATATTGATGCAATCGATGTCTCTAAAAATACATAAATGGCAGCACTTACACAAAACTTATCCTGGAAATTCTTTTAAAGCAGTCCAATTCTTTCTTTATTTTATCATTTGCACACCGTCAAAGTGAAAGAGTTTCTGATTTTATTTAATTTTATTATTTAATACAATATCAATCCGCCGTAAACTACACAATTTTTTACTTTTATAGCCAACAAAACTTTTAGAAAATCATTATCACGTCGTCTCATCCTGCACGCTCTGATTGCACTGTCAAGGAATAGACAGGTTAGGGGTTTACAAAAAAGTATTTTAAAAGAAAGGCTTAAAGAATGGGACTTATCCAGGTATTTTTACTCAAGAGGACCCTTTCTAGTATCATCTATTTGATTTTAATGTGTATAAAATACTAAACGCTAAAGCTAACGTAAGTTTAAATGTAAAGCTTTTCTCATTTTACGGAACAGGTACTGCCAACATTTATACAATTGTATAAATAAATGATGGTACTGCCAAACAAGCTAAACAGTGAACATATTTTCTACCTTTCATTTTAAAACAGTAAGCACACTTACAGATTTATTTTTTATTCTCAACATTTTAATACCTATATAAGTACTTGAAAGAAAAAAAGTATTTGGTCTTTGGTAATGGTGACGGTAAAACGTGGTGATACTGGTTGTAAATAAGAACCAGTAAGCACAATTACATGAAGGTGAAAACTGTCCGTTGCCATAGTAATACTCTATAACATTGTGTAACAAAATATTGGGTTCTCTCTCTCTGCCATTGTGCAGTAAATTATCATAAAACCAATATAAAAAAGGATTAAAAGTATAACACATTTGGCTACTCATCTTTTAAACCTTTCTGTGGTCTATACACGTAAACCTAGGAATAATAAAAAATTTAAAATTGTGCATTTTTAGCAAAATTAAATTGAGAATTTTCACTTATACGTATTTACAATAGAGGAAATAAGATACTAGCATTAACAATTCATTTTAAATATTGCTGAAAAGTACAGATTATAACCTAAGATTAACTTAATCAGTAAGAACATTGTTTATGAGATAATCATGCAATATCAATTATCTTATCTACAATAGTATCTATTTGTTTTAAATAACATGAAAACTCACTTGGGGAAAGTAAACAAGTTGAAAGTAACTTCCAATGCAATCCTCTATAACTAATTATACTAATTAACCAATTATCCTCTTCTGTACTCTATTCCATAAACACTTTACATTCCCCTCAAATTCTGCCCTTTCCCTTTCCAGGAAGACAAACAATCCAAATAAATTTTCATTATCAAATTCCTTTCCACAATTGTCTTCCACGTACGTTTCAGCTCGTTTATCCGTTACATTCAACCAAATATCCCTTCGGTTTGCCTCTATTCCATACTTCTCTTCCGCAATTTCCCTCAATTTCCCTGTAATGAAGACATCATCAATCCAGAAGTAACCTCCTTCACCTCTGACTGAATAAATCATTTGAACCCATTCCTTTGTCATTACCAAATCATTTGCAAGACAGTATGGAGGGAAACTATCCTCAGGCCATTCTTCCCTCGTAGTGAACCATTTCCCATTGTTACAGATTTTGCATCTTGTTGGAACATCTTGATAGAAATGACAGTACATATCACTCACATTCTTTCCTTCAGTGTCCAGATCTTCTTGGATCCGCATGTCAATTATCTTTGGAATGTCTACAAACATATCGTCATCTGTTTTTATAACGAGATCTGCATTTGGACAGCTTTCCAGTACAAATTTATAGCCCATCAAGTGCTTATAAGTTAGGTTTCTGTAGGTATCAGCAAACGAGCCTATCACAAGGTCCCCAAATTGTTCAAATTCTTGCTGAAGAAGTACCTCTTCATTGATAACCTTTTCCCTCCAGGTCTTCTGTTGATACTTTTTACTTTCCGGAGATAATACGCAGTACTCACTCTGGCCAAGGAGAAAAACTAAATGAATTTTCCAGTTTTTATACAATCTCAGTGTGCCCCAAGTCCTTCGAATAAGATCTCTTTCGAAGAAGTATCCTCTCGCTGATTGTACAAGTACCACAAGTACCTTCTCTCCAGGCTTATCTTCTACACAATGACTAGTTTTTTCGCTTACGATTTCCAAAAGGTCCTCCACAACTTCTTTAGCTGGATTCACATGGCTCATATTTAGTTCCAAGCGTTTTCTTTCAATTTCTCTTGTAACTTTGCACATCTCCTTTAAGATTACATCATCTTCGGTAAGATAAGCCTCGTAAAGTTTAAAAGCTGTTTGATTTGTCATAAATAGGAAAACAATTAGAAATATGAAGCTTCCTAGTAAAGAAAGTAGAAACGATTTTCGTGAAATTTTCTTTTGTAACTTCATTTTTACTAAATGTTTAAAAAAACTTCTTTAAAAGCTAAACCAAACTGTTAAACTCTAAATAGATATACTTTTAGTAGGAAAATGAGTTTCAGTTGGCTTAAAAATCATATCCGGCCAATTAAATGTCAAATAAATAAAAACAAGAAAAATATTTAATTTATTGACATAAAGAGGCTAAAAATCAATCACGCCTCATTGATGTGGAAGTTTTATTCATACTTGCGTTTTGTTGTCAATCAAGTGTCAAGTAGGCATAATTTTAATTTAACAAAGACATGATTCCTGACAATACAAAAGTAATCCTCATTATTTAAACATTTTAAGTTTTCGTTTCACGCTGCCCCACTTCCGGTTGTGTGTTTTGGCGGGAGCAATGCCCTGAAGTTGTATCCAAGGTCAAGACAAAGAAGAAACAAAACACCGGAAGTGCTTTTTTCTGTCTTGTTTACACGTTCATTCATCCCAGGGTTTTATAAGGCATTCATCTCTTGTCCTGTTTACTGCGCAATTTGGCTTTCATTCTAGTTAAATTTTCAATTCTAGTTAATTATTTTAATCATAACTACCATTATCAAGCGTTTAAGTAATAAATGTTTTGACTGATTACATGTGGTTCGCTGCTTAAATTAACTGAAATATTTAATTTGACCAAATAAGATTTGATTTGACCCGTGAGAATGGACGAATTCGAGCAATTAATGTCCAAAATTTTTGTTACTGTAGACCTGGTAAAATTAATTGATATAATTCGCTGCTTTTAAAGCTAATGCTTTGCTTTACATTTATTTACTGCAAAAATATTTAATTTTTAATTATTTTATGCTTTTTATTGCTGCTTGATTTGATTTTTACAGACATTTGGACTACTGATGATAATTGTGCTTACTGTATATGACCTGCATTCCCCATACAACCCGGAACTCCTTTCTATTTCCTGAGATAGTAATTTTTGACAGTAACAATACCGAATGCTTCTCTGATTTACCTAGCGCCTGCAAAGAGGGACCTTTCAGTAGCTTAAAGTACAATTTCAGTCTTGATGATAACCGATTAATCTTCAAACAAGCCTTCCATTACCTTTGCATTGTGTCATCCTGGAGCTTTTTAATTCACAGACTTTGGCATTCTATTAAATCCGCTTATAAAATGCATATTTTGCTCGCGCCTCCACAAGTAAGATTCTAGCTTAATCTGTTTTTTCGCATTAGTTAACTCTATTAATTTTTAACATAGGTGCTTGAAGTGATGACATACAAAACTCGCAGCTTTTTTATTGAATGGTTAATCGTCTGTTTGGGAACATTGCCGGCTGAAGCGTTAACTTTGATAATTACTGCGGTGTACGGAGAGCCAGTTAGGCTTGTCATTATTTGCGTGCCGTTTTTGATCAATGTTTTCGCATTTTTGCGACATTTTTGTCTTCGCGAGGTCTTCCATGGGTTCCTTCTGGATTTAATAAGTTCATTAATCTTTTTTCATGATTTGGACGTTCCGCCAAGGGGAATTAGTGCCAGGAGGACTGCTGGCCGTTAAAATGCTTTTTGTAATAATTATAAATCCTTACAGTTTGTACTTGTCATTGTCATACTATTCACGAAACTTTATGAAAGGTTAAATTCTTTTGTGACCTACATGTTTGGAAGATATTTTGAAGATTTGACTAATGTTTTGATATATTTTTTATTTAATTTGACTTCAGTTTATATATTTGACAATTAAAGCTTTAAATATAATGGAATTAAATTAGGTTAAAGGATATTAGGAAATAAATGTCGTTGGTTAAATATCCTATTTAGTAAGATTATATCCTGGTTGAAACTAATTGTTTTAAGTATTCTATTTACTTATATTTTGTAATATTTAGCTCTATTGTTGTTCTAGTTAATACCTGGTAATTTGGGAGCCAAAATGGTTGGCTACTCTTAAATATCATTTAAACTTCAAAAAGGTAATTGATAAGACTGACATGATCATCATTATACAAAAAACTAGTTCAGTTCGCAAAGCTACAAATTAGTTTTGTAGCACAGTCACAAAGAATTAAAATAGTCGAAGTAGATAGTCATACTTTTGTGCTGAATTTTAGAAGTTGGAATAATAAATATAATAATTTGCCAAATTTTTGTATGGATAAAATAAATGTTGACTTAATTAATTTGTGAAGTTGGATAAACTACGCCAAAGTTGTTTGTTAAAAAAAGAGGTAAATTGTACCATCCTCCTTATCGTCACAGTCATAGTTCTATGATCTCCCTTTTGTTGCTACTCCTATTTTGACAAAAGTAGAATAAATATGAAAAGTAAGCCGATATAAAGTTAGGCATAAAAATTGTAAAAAACCTTAGGATAAAGATAAATAAAAATTGTATCAGATCAGTGCACACTTAATCATTATAACGTTTAGGTACTGGAAGTTATCTTAACCCTTCTGTAAGATTTTTTATTCCAATGTTTTTGTTTATCTTTTAGCTTGAATACGGTTTGTGGTTTCTTCAGCAAGTTTCGTTTGTACACAATAAACTATAATCGTTATCATCGTAATAAAAATCACTCAAGCATGGACTTTGCATTTTGGCTTTTTGCATTTCTTGGTACATCAGTTAAGAGCTTCAGTGGATTTTAAACGATGAGCTAAAGAAATCTTAGGGACCAATTTAAATGCAGTTTAACCTGGTCAAAGAAGAGCGCCCCATACATCATAAATTATAAAGTGACAAGTAAAGATACTTTTCAAATATGGAACTAAATAGTTTCAAAAAAGTTCCTTTCTGGGCTATAATTTTAATCATCAGTTTAAATCAGTTATTGTTGCCAACTGTGGTAGTAGTAGCGGAGAAATTGTTAGGAGATGAGACTAATCCTTATCGACATAGTTTAACTTTAGATAAAAATGGAAAGTACTTTTTGGAATGGGAAGTGGATTGGAATGTTAAAAAGATTGTGTTTAGTGCGCTTGTGGAGACGCGTGGCTATGTAGGATTTGGTTTGAGTAAGAAGGGGTTTATGGACTCGGCAGATATAGTGATTGGTGGAGTTTCCCCTGATGGAAAACCGTATTTCAGAGATTATTACGGAATTGGAAATTCCCCTCCGATAATGGACCCAAGTCAAGACTGGACTTTACATAATGCTTGGGAGAATGGTTCTCATACCCTTCTCAGATTCTCCAGGCTTTTTGATACCTGTGACTTTGATCATGACTATTTAATTGATGTAATAAGTCCTAATTAATTAAACAACCATTTCCAAGATTAGTTTTAAATAGGGGTTCTCTATTTTAGGATAATTCTCTGGCCATTATCTGGGCATATGGAGAAACAGATAACGAGTTGGAATATCATCATCAACACCGCGGAAGTCAACCTGTTTACCTTCTAGATCCTGAAATTGTCCCTAAAAGTATTGTTCCTTATCAAGTAACTCCAGAGGTGGTTGTAAGAGGTGGAAATGTTCAAATATGGAGAATTCAAGACACTGAAATTATTCCTGCAAAATCTACAACTTATACTTGCTCCATTTATAAGTTTACGAGCTCTACAAAGAAACATGCCATTGGGGTAACTTGAATAGTTATCATCTCAATACGAACGTTTATCTCAATTTTATTTTAATTATATTCTAGTTCAATCCAATTCTTCCGACAGAACTGGAGCAAGGTTTCACCCACCATTTTATCCTTTTCCGTTGCCTTCTCCCTTCAGACTTGAATCCGCAAGAAGTATTCGAACCCGTATTAGGTCAAAAAGAAGAATGCTATATTCTTCAAGAGCCAACTGGTCGTATTCCAACAAATTACTGTCAGGAACAACTTTACGTATGGGCTGTTGGGGATCTTGCCAATTTCTTACCTCATCACGTAGGAATCCCTGTTGGAGAATCCCAAACAGAGTATTACATGTTCCAAATTCATTTCAACAACCAGGATTCACTTCCAGGGCTAACGGCAAATTACGGTTTGGAAGTTTTTACAACGAATCATCTTAGAGAACACGATTCGGCTGTTTTATTTTCCGGGAAGTTATTTCCGGCCTCTCCAGATATAATGGTTCCACCTAGTTCTCTTGGACATCCAGTTTATGGTCATTGTGGGTCTCAATGTACTAAATTGATGATTCCTCCAGAAGGCATCAAAGCCTTTTCTATTCATCTTCATACACATATCGCAGGTTGCTCTCAAATCATTGAAGTTTCTATTTTATATTATTGAAAATTGCAAAATTACATTTGTTTAAATATTCCAGGTATTAGTGTGAGGTTAATCCATGTCAGAAACGGAATGGAACTCCCTTACATCTCAAATGATGATAATTATTTCCCAACTTATCAAAAATCTCGTTTATTTCGAGAAGAACATTTAATTCTGCCTGGGGATCAGTTATTTATGCGTGAGTTTTCACCAAGGCTAAAATTGCAATTATATTTACAAAAACAATGCAGTTAAATATTCTTGAATGCATTCAAAGCACGCTTCAAAAGTTATGGAAAATTTATTTCAATTACGCACTTAATTTTTTGGGCTTTTAGGATGCATCTACCAAAACGTGGGCAGAAATAATACGGTTACGGTTGGAGGATTTGATGCAGTGAATGAAATGTGCGTTGCGTCGATTTCTTACTACAACAAAATACAAAATAGAGGCATCTGCGGAAGCGATACAAGATCAAAAGAATACAGAGAATTCCTTCGAATTTATAACACCACTTGGTCCAACGAAATTTTAGAGAATGTTGTCAACTCCCCGCCTAACAATGCAGGACTTCCGGTATCTGTAGTAGGAAATCGAATAAATTGGACTTTAAAAAAGAGACAGGAGCTGTTGGATATACATTCGTATGCTGCACAGATAACGCAATGTCCCCCGTTAGTGATGGAAGGTCAACCTCAAGCGTCCAGAGAAGAAAAAACTTCCTCTTCGGGAAAAGTTGAAGAAAAATTTGCAAATTCGGATTTGCTTTCGATTCAAAAGCAGTTTGTCAAAACGTGGGTCAGTTCTTCACCAAAGCATTTTAAACGCAGTGCTCAAGGGATTGGGTTACCGCGTCGTGGATTTTATTCAGAGTATGAAAAAGAGATTTTATTTCCTGAATTTGAGTTTGTCAGTGTTTACGAGAAAGATGTGATGCCTTGGCGAGGTCCGGAAAGGGCTTGTCCAAATATGAAAAGCTTACATTATTTTGATAGCCTTTAAATTATTGACTGTTAATTACAAATATTTTAAAGAATAAAAAGTAAACAATATAAGTAATTTCCTTTTTTGGTTAGTCTACAATTAAGTTTTGGTAAATCCAAAGTATTGATGCAAATGCCAATTTAGCTCATAAAATAAACAATTGTTTCGTAAAGTAGATAATACAAAAGCTCTTCTCGTAATTTCTGATATGCGACTCCACAAAGAATGCAAGTTTGGTAGAAATTCTCAGATAGAATTATTAGATAACACTACTGTACTTAGGCACTGAAGAGTTGCACTGATTAACCAGTGCAATTGGCAAAATCATGCAACCCATAACATATTTAAGTCTATCTGCAAAACTGCAAATGAGTTAAAAGTATCTTGTTAGGACTCAATTGTTTCTTTGAGAATTAAAAGAATAAACCGGACAGAAAAGCCAGAAGCTCTGAATGTACATAAAAATCTACGTCAGAAAACCAAATGCACTCCTCAAGTTGTCCAAAGTCTTTACATACCAAAGTAGAACGGAAAATATTTATTTCTTAGAAAAGAGTTTTTCCAAATTATATCTGTTTTGTAAATTGTCATTAAAAATTAAGGTTTCAATATTTGTTCGTTTTTTATCTTCTTTAGATCAAAACGCGATAGATACTGCAACGGTGAGTGCATTGCATAACATTGTGCAATGTCAAATTTGTGCCTCATTAAAAAAGATTAACCAAAACTTAATTAATAGAATTCATTACTACAATAGCATCAAAACAATTTATATTGAAGCGTGACTTGCAAGCTAGAATTAAATGCAATTGTAACATTTGGGGCAAAAGTATGATAAAGTTATCCAAGTAGAAAAACTTTTATCGCACTTTAATATGCATCTCTTAATTAATACTCTTTTACAAGTTTTTGCCTCACAATTAAATTACAGCAGATCAAACAGTGAGGATTGAATTTAACTGCAAATCACAAATCAATAAATTGATTACTAAAGCGAATAACAAGACTTGCATGTACAAAAATCCACGAGCTGAATCCTTCACGATGAATCGATTTCCACTGAAGTAGTGCTGGCTGAGTACTCAAACTTAACGCTAGTCAGTATAATACCTCAAAAATGGCTTCCAAAAACTTTTTCAATATTTTAAATAAAGCTTTGTTTGCGACAATTTTAATTATAAATGTCGGCATATCGGTGGGCTTGCCACAAGAAGAAACTAATCCATACCGGCACAGTTTAGCTTTGGATAACAATGGAAAGTATTTATTGGAATGGGAGGTGGATTGGGATGTGAATAGGACCGTGTTCAGTGTGATTGTAAAGACACGCGGCTACGTTGGATTCGGTTTAAGTCGGAAGGGGTTGATGGCAGGGGCGGATATAGTGATGGGTGGAGTTTCACCCGATGGAAAACCATATTTTAGTGATTATTACGCAATTGGACATTCTCCTCCAGTTAAAGACCCTAGTCAAGATTGGACCCTTCATAGTGCTTCAGAAAACGCATCTCATACCTTTCTCAGTTTTTCTAGAGCGTTTGATACTTGCGATGATGAACATGACTACTTAATTGATGTAATAATTTACTAAATAATTAAATCGAGTGTTTAATAATTAATCACAGTTATCTCTTGTGGTATCATTTTAAGGATAATTCCTTAGCCATGATCTGGGCCTATGGAGAGACAGACAATGTGCTTGAATATCATCATGAAAATAAAGGAAGCAAGCCTATTTACCTACTTGACCCCGAAGTTGTTCCAAAAAGCATCGTCCCTTTTCAAAGGACGCCAGAGGAGGCTGTGACTGACAAGAACGTCCAAATTTGGGAGATCCTTGAAACTGAAGTGATGCCAGCTAGGCCGACCACTTATATCTGCTCCATTTATAAATTTACAAGTGCAAATAAAAGACACATAATTGGGGTAAATTTAGATTATGATTAAATTTTAAGTGTTCATATAATGGACAATGATATTTTCCTTAACAGTATAATCCAATACTTCCAACGGAATTGGAACAGCGACATTTCCATCACTATATTTTATTCCGGTGTAATCTTCCTCCAGACCAGAATCCAGAAGAAGTATTTGATCCCGTTTTGGGCATTAAAGACGAATGTTATATTCTTCAAGAGCCTATTGGAAGGGTTCCAACAAACCTTTGTCAAGAACAGCTTTACGTTTGGGCAGTCGGTGACGAAGTAAGAATTTCAATGTAAAGCTCATCATTGTTTTTATTTTGAATAATATATTAGTTGTCTCTTTTACATTTAAGGCTAACTTTCTACCAAATCATGTTGGAATACCTACTTCAGAAACTGGGGCAGATTATTACATGCTACAAAGACATTTTAATAATCCCGATCTGCTTCCTGGAATACCCCTTACTTATGGATTGGAAATATTTACAACGGAAACCCTTAGAGAGCATGAATCTGGAATTATTTTTGTTGCAAAACTGTTTCCAGCTTCGCCAGGAATAATGATACCGCCTAGTTCTTTAGGACATGTAATTCATGGACATTGTGGGTCAGAATGCACCAAATTAAGGATTCCACCCGAAGGAATTAGAATTTATTCAGCACAGCTTCATACTCATACAACAGGTAATATTAAGTATTTATTAAATGTAAGCATCAATATCTATTTAGCCATCATTTTCCATAATCGCTTTTTATTTAAAGGTCAAAGTGTAGCTGTAGTCCATATCAGGAATGGAAAAGAACTTCCTCGCATTACTGGTGACGATAATTACTTCCCAACTTATCAAAAATCGCGAGTATTCCGAGAGGAGAAATTGGTTTTGCCAGGAGATCAGATTTTTATACGTGAGTTTTCACGAAATAAATTTTTTTTACGTTTTTATGAAATAAATTAAACTATAATTACGTGATATATTTTGGTTTCAGGATGTGTGTATGAAAACACCGGAAGAAATAACTCGGTTACCATTGGAGGATTTGACGCGCTTAACGAAATGTGTGTGGGTTCTTTATTCTACTACAACAAAATTCCAAATTGGGGTACATGTGGAAGTGAGCTGAGATCTCAAAAGTACAGAGAATTCCTTCGAATTTACAACACGACTTGGTCCAACGAAATTTTAGAAAATGTGGTCACCTCCCCGCCTGACAATGCAGGACTTCCTGTATCTGAAGTGGGAAATCAAATAAACTGGACTTTAAAGAAAAGACAAGAGCTGCAATATTTACACCGACATCTCCCTCAGATCACTGTATGCCCTCAGTTTGTGCAGGAACCCTCGCAACCTACAGAAAGAGGATGGATACAGAGAGACCCATCAGACTTAATTTCTATCCAGAAGCAATTTGTCCAGGAGGAACTGCCTGTTTCCTCCAAACATTTTAAACGGAGTGTGACTGGAGGAAGGAACTCATCTGGATTTGATTATGAAAGGGAGATTTTGTTTCCAGAGTTTGAATTTGTGAGTATTTATGAGAAAAACGTGATTCCTTGGAAAGAGTCAAGGGTTTGCCCAAATAATAAAGTTAAATCAGGCAGATTTTAGCATATTTATTTAAATGAAATAAGTTTAGTTATTTTATTACAATTCAATTACTACTATTACCACTTTGTAAGTAAAATGCTATCAATTATTCTACACAATGTAAATTCTTGAAACCTAATTATTGTAGATTTTTCAATAAAATTCATTTCACCAAAGTTAATCTTAATGTAAGGTAACGATTTCAAAACACGGCGGAAGTTTAAAACCTCTCCTCGCCTAGTCATAAACAAACCCACATGGGTTTTTCTTCTCATGTTTTCCAAAGTTTTGTTGGAAATGTCAAAAACGTTCCCACAAAACCCAAAAATTACGCTTGTAGCCACAATTTGATTAATTAAATAAATTAAACAGAAACCTTGCATGAAAATGTTAAAATTGACTCCGTATTTTGAAGGAACGACTAAACTTACACTTGTCATGACTTCTCCAATAATTACTGCAAAGAGGATAACTACCAAGCAGGATGATATCATTTCGTTGAAAATATTCTCTAAGATTTGGATCTGCCTGTGCAAAACCATGATTTGACCTACTTTCCTAGTTTTTATTAACTTTTCCAACCCAAGCATAGCTGAGTAAATGAAACTACATCCAGAGACAATTAAAAGGATCATCAGTGACCACAACTTTGCCGGAAACTCGGCCAGTATAATATTTCCAGACAGAATCACAATCTTCTTCAGAATCCATCCAAGATAAAAGCAGTACCTCATCTTCATTAAGTAACAAAATCAAATTTAACGGGAAGTAATTAAAAGCATTTAAGGAATTGTCGGGAATCACAGCCGAAAACATTCCAAGGCTAAGCATAGTGGCCCAGACTATCATTATTCTTATAATTCTGCAGATAAGCTTTCCAATCTTATTTATTCCCGGTATTTTATCCCCCTGCATATTCTTCTTTTCGTATTTTGCGATTTCACAGAAGAACCATTCCAGTAGACATCCATTTTTGTAAAAAATATATCCAAATTTAATTGCTGGTATTAGTTCTATTTCAAAAAGTAAAATTAAAAAGACATTTTGTGAATTTCCTTTTAAACTTTCAAAGAAAAATTGTAAAAGGAGTAAGTCAATAAGTAAGGTAATGATGGCTGCAACAAGGAATGATTTCCTGTTTATTTTCAGCTTTTCTTGGAATGAGTCCCATTCCACGGAAATGGTGAGGATTTGTTGCCAGCCTGATTTGGAAATTAAATTGAATTCTTCAATTAATCCTGTTTTGATACTTATTTTTAGGACCTGACTTATTTTGCTGATAGTATGTAATCGAAATAGAATTAGAAAAGTTCTGCTTCTTTCAATACTTTGGATGAAGAATCGTTTTGGTAGATTAAACTGCCACATCAAGAGCAATTACTATTGATATTATTAAATTATATGAAGAGTGTTTGACAATTTCCTAATAAAAGATTAACATAAATACAATATTAATTACGTAAAAACCCTTCAATTAAACATACAGAATTCACAATGTCAATATGTATACGAATGCCAGTATTTATAATTACGAAGGAATAGGTCTATTAATGGGTAAAGTTAAACTAGAACGTCCTGGTTCCTGACCAGTGTTAAAGTAATCCTGACGGTAATATCTTAATTGTCTTAAAATTGTTAAATTGATGATCATTCAGAATGAATATGCAACAGAGTTAAATAGTTGAATAGAAAGGGTTTTAATAGGATTGAAGGACTCCTTAATGTATTGAACGTTTAACTTACCACACACACACCGTCAAAACTGGGAAATAATACGACGGAGGATGAACGAATAGTAAATTCGAAGAAATTAATAAAATAAGTAGAAAATTATGGCGACTGTGGTACTTTAGAATGAGATTAAGTTGCTAAAGACTTGTTTAATTAAAATTACATATAAACTGCTTTAAAAATCAAAGAAATATTCATTCAGACATTTGGAACCCAATGAAGATAGCTTTGGATATATTTTTGAAAAATAAAACCATGCAGATAACCCGTACTTTTGAGATTTAGATTGTTAATGTTCAATCGAAACATAGAGACGAGAAATTCGCCTTCCTAATAAAAAAATATCTAAAACTAAAGTAAAATGATTAAGAAAGCTATGTGGAAATTAGGTATATAATACAAGAAAATGTTAATTGTGTGATCTAGTTTGCACAAGAAAATTTAATTGATTCTTGTTTGCCTTAAGTAGGTGATGAATTTACGTAAAAGCTATGGTGTCACGTGTTGTAACCTACAATTAAAAAACACTCACGGCTTTAAATGAGCAGTTAAATGAATAAAGGTTCATTAATAACTATCATTATCATTATAATAAAATTGTTTTTTTTTAACTTTTTATTGCTTTAAAATATTATAACAATTCTATGAGTTTAACAATAACAGACAGTCAATAACTCTACAAGTAGTAAACTGTTGGAAAATAACCGGCGTCATTTTCTCAATGTAATTTACACTACCAAATTCAATCTTGATGTTAGGCATACTTTTCAATATTTTTCTTAAACCTAGTACCTCAAACCTGCTCATATTACCCCTTTTCCGAATAGCATTTCGGTTTGTTCTCAATTGGGTCAGAGTTTTCTTCGAAATTTCAAAAACTCTTCCGCAAAACCCAAACGCGATGTTCCCAAATATCACTAAATTATTCAAAACCTGCAAGTAAAACCCTTTCATAAATAAATTATCGTTTTTAAATTGATTACGCTTCGAGGGAAACAAACCCACGCAGCAAATTATTTGCCCGAGAGTGAACGCAACAAGACAAAGTACCAAACATGATGATATTATTTCGTTGAATATTTTTGCCAAGATTTGAATCTGCTTGTGAAGAATGCAAAACTTATCAATAGAATTTTCCGGTCCATTTCTGACGATTTTAAATAACGATGAGATAAAATAGTGCAAACTTATACAGACTGTTAATACTAGGGGACAAACCAGTGTCCATAATTTTGCAGGGAACTCAATTGCAATGACATTACCAAAAAAGAACAGAAGCTTCTTTAAACCCCACCCCAATCTACAAGAAAAATTTAGCTCAATAGGTTCGACAAATTCAGAGATAATTAATTTTAAGGGAAAGTGATTAAACATGTTTATCGAAATTGAAGGAATTGTCAAACAAATCAAACCACCCACCCATGGGATTGCTCCGGCACAAGAGAGTCGCAAGCATTTGCAAATTAACAGTACCACCTTAGTCACCTTCATTTCCTTTGAAATAGCCTCATAATTTAGTAAATATCTTTCCTCGAATGTAACAATTTGATTAAAAAGTTTACCCATTAGCTCAGCATTTTGGTAGAATACTTGAGCAACGTAGATTGCCGGAAGGAATTCAACCGTTAGAAGTAAAATTGGAAAGAATTTACGAAAGTCTTCTTTAACGTGTTCTAATAAATAGCCTAGGTAGACTGTTACCACAAATGTAGTTGCTAAAGTGGCTACAAAGAAAGATTTCTTATCAATTTTCAAAGTTTTATCAGACCCGTCCCAAATACAAGAAATTGTCAGGTTTTTGATCCTTCTTGTTTTTGAAATTGAATTAAATTCCTCCAACAAACCGCTTTTAGCAATCATTTTAAACGCGGAAATTGTAAAATTAATTCGCAAAAGAAACAAACTCACCCGACTCTTGTCAGTCTCAAATTACAGACTAAATTAGTTTCCGTATTTTCGTCCGTATTTGCATAAACTGAGTTATAAAATTAATTAATTACGCTAGGTAAATGATCTTCAAATATTATTGACACGGGTAGAAAGCAACACATAAGAGCAGGATGGAACTGTCTAGAATTTTAAATTTTAATTATTTTAAAGCCCACGTCAATTTACAAGCCTCACTAT
>JAANSO010001899.1:0-15150 GCA_036507315.1 Lepidocyrtus fimetarius | reverse complement strand
AAATTGGCCAATACAGCAAAAATTAAATCAGGCATTATTATCAAATGCATACGTTCAGCTAGTCGGTTAATGGTTTTACTACCGTTTATTATTATTACAAACGTTTAACTTCAGTTAAGTGTTCACACAAAGCAAGCTAAGAGTTGCAAGAACTGACGGAAACGTTATTAGCAAAAATACAGGCTTTGTTTCATTTAAACACACTCAGCAGCGGAAAGGATAAAAATTTCCTTTGTTGTGTCGTGTGAATGATAAATACATGAAGACAATAAGTAAAAGCGGAAGAAAAATTTATACAAGGTAGTTAAATATCGACATTTAAGCATATAATTAACAATTATACAACCTGTTTAATGTTTAAGAATTTTGCTACAAGCTACACTAAAAATTTACTCATCAATCATTAAACTTGTGCTCTTAAAGTTTCGATTCTGAAACCAGTCGCTTCTCTGCCTTTTGTTTCTGTTGCAAATTAGCGTCCTATAAATAGCCTTTAAAAAAACATTTCCAGGGAGTTCAGTTTTTGAAAAAGGGTTTATGAAAACAAACGTTAAGAATCGTTTTTGCCAAAATTATCAGTTTATACAAACATTGCTGGAATTTCCTGTATCCATTTGTACAATAATATTAGCACACACTGATACAAAGCTGTTTCCGGTTTTTCTTCCGACTTCTTCCCCGTTGTGCTTTATGTTGACGGATATTTGTTGACACTTGACAGGAGAACGAGACAGATTTTATGCATAAAAGATTAAAGAGGATTTTTAAGGCTACTTTGCTATTATGCAGCCATCACAAGTTGATAATATACTAGGAAGAAACGAAAGTTTCCATTTTTTACAAGAAGATACTAAACGTTAAACTGTTTATTGGTGTGATCAGTTCTTAAAGAAAAATATTTACTAAAAGTTGGCTCTTTGACAGCAGCTATTTTACTAGTTTCTCAGTATCAACCTTCTATGTTAGCTCACAGTACATTGCTTACATTAAACTTTTTGGCTGTGATCAGCTTCAGTTATTCAGTTTATGTGAATTTACTCGGTTTATCTAAATCAAGTAAGTCCAACTATTCTTCCAATATTAATTAATTACTATTTTGTATGATACAGACAGGAATGATGGGTGAGACGTTCTTTTCTTTATCGTTTCGAAACGGTTAAAATTTTGTATCTTTGTCCTTGTTTATTCGCAACCATATGCACACCAAAGCAAATGGAGAAGTGCAAATTGTTATTATTTTTGTCTAATTAATTGCATACTTAGGAAACCGCATCAATTTGTTATGTATTGCTATCTCTAACGTATTTTACCAGGAACCCTCTTCAAAATGCCCTTGAGTTGTTTTGCTAAATTTTACGAGAGCTACAAACTTTGTTTCCAAGTTGAACAAAACATCAGCGACTCCTATGTAGATATTGCAACATTCTATGACTGTTTCAAACGAAACATTATGGTTTATGGTTTCATAGGTATTTATCCTAACAGTAAAGTTTCAACTAATGACGGGGAAATTTTCAAGTTAATTTGCAAAGATTTCCGTTAAGAATAGCTTTATTTTAATGAATATATCGTTAAAAATACCTGTTTCAAGGTTTGATACACTTTGAAATGAAAATGATACAGTGAAAATATAAGCATAGGTATGAAATACTCTCTTACTCAAAGCTGAAAATGAGAAAAAATTATCTAAAGAAAGTTTTGAAGATTTTAAATTTTCAGCCCAAGTATGGAAGATACTATGTTTTGGATTTTTCTCCTTAAAATGTTTTTAAAGCTTTACTACAGGGTTTTTTTACTGTGCGATATGATAATTCCAAAAGAAGGTTTAAAAACATTTTTCACCAGCGTTTCAGGAATTTCAAATGTGTTACTGCGAACGAAGCAGACAAGATTAGTAAATTGTTATTCTCCCCGTTTCAAATAAGGCCAGGTCACAATCTTCACATTGCATCGTAAAGAACGTGATTAGTAAAGGAAGGAATGGATTTTTTAGAAAGGCCACAAGCCAACAACTGAAACAATGAAATGAAGCACGAAAAACATTTGTGCGCTTTCATGAATCCATTTGAGTTTTTCATAGTCTTCCTCCCTCTCATATTTTTGACAGTATATGAAATTTACTGTGACTCCTACGCCCAAAGATCATTAATTTTTCTCTTCACGATGATTCTCTATCTCAAAACTTGCAGACACTCAGAATCATCACAATTCTAAGGTTGAGTGTGCTTTATATTCCTGAAAGGTGGAAAATTTTTTTAACCTGACTGTATTCTATAAACAAGGAATATATGTAATTTATACCTGCACTGCAAGCTAGTAATTTGCTTTGAATTTATATTCTCTACCACAATTCAAGTCAAAATAATACTTCCATAAATTACAGTGATAATTGGAATCTTCCACTAATAATACGAAGTTTAATGAATGCCCTGGACGATCGTAATGAATAGGAAACTACTCTCTAATGACTTTCCTTTCCTCATTTTGACGTCCGATCTGATTTCCATCCCATTTTCTTCATTGATTAAATTGAGAAAACAAGGGCACAAGGCCTTATCAGATTTACCTCAGTCATCAATTCTTGTTTTCATGAATTTAGCAAAATAACTACGTAAAATTATAGATACTGAAAGTATCCATCCACGCAGTAAAGACTAGCTCCAGTTTCTTAATATTCCAACCTATCTACTTAAATCAATTTTAGACTTTGAATGACAAAATAATAAAGGAAAAGTCATTTTCGTATGTAATGACATTACGGTGACTAATAAGTAATAAAATTTTATTTTCTCACCGTAAAGCGTTGCGCAGTAGTGGTTATATAACCCCAGGTATTTACTTGGCCTATCGATAAAAAAATTGGAAAATTCATCGCTCTATTTTTCCTGCTCGTGCACTTACGACCACTTACTACTGGCCTGAACGAAGTAGAGTGTGGTATTGATTTGTTCTTGATTGTCTGTCTGTCTGTTGTAATTTAAAAACGCCTTCATCCTTCAAGTGAGTTTTAAATTTGAAAACTCAAAAAACTATTTTATTTTGAGCGGACATTAGATTCACAAAATTGCAAACGGTCTAAAGCGTGTGAGAATATTAATTGTGTACTACATAATGTGTAGTAAGTGCTCAGACCTAGTGTCTATGTGGTTTTACTACCTTTTATCAGCTCGGGAAAACGGGTCATAGAATTGTTTTCAATAGTCAAGAATTTGGAGAAAATCTGGAGGTTTTTCTTGTAAAAGTAATATTTACACAAGCCATTCCAGAATAATGATGTGATGATGAAGTCATATTATTGACCAAACTTATTTAGTACTGGCAAAAAACTTGAGTGTTTTGCAGAAAGGGCTATGAACCCTATTGATTTTCATTTGGGAAGTTATTGTAATCTTATAATGCTAAAGTATTAACTAATCAAGACGAAAGTGTGCTTAAATGAAGATATTCCTGAAGAAAATGGCAAAAAAATCAGTTTTTATATAAAAATTCAAGCATATTCATTTAAATTCCTTTCACGCAAAGTAATGAAGAATTATGTGAAAATAGGAAGGAATTTTGTTGGAATGTTTCAAGGCACGCGACAACGTAGGCACTGTCCGTTCTTGTTTATTGACAAGTTGAAGTTTTTGGAAAATGAAAGGGATTCCGTGAAAGGTTTCAAACTTCATCTTTACGTTCATCGTCAGTACCGTATAGAATGGCACCTCGTGGTAATTCTCATTTTCTGAATTGCCAATCCAAAAGCCAGATGTTGAGTTTTACACGCGCTGTTACCGTAAATTTCTCAAACCTTACTTCCTATGTAATTTATATGTATGCTGACTACATATAAAAACTAAACGTGTTAATGACTGGAAAGTAAAAGTCAGCGGCGTGAGAAAAATTTCCTGATTGGAGCTGGACATAAAACCTGAGGAAAAAGTTAACGTGGTGATGACAAATGCATAAGAGTAAGGTTTACTTATATCTTGATGAATTTTACGCAATGAAACATGAATGATTTTGGATGCTTATAAAAACCGTTGTAGATCAGTCGACACTTTCCAATTCAGAATGATTAGCAAAAATTGTAAAAGCCCAAGAAGCAAGTATCGCAAATGAGCTCTTCTTTGGTATAAAAAAGTTGGCCACTACTTTTCGGACAGTCTTTTCATTGAAATTTTATTTCTGAAATTGCAAATAATAACGTGTGACCGATCGGGTTACCAAATTAGGTGAAAAGATCAAGTAGTGTTTTTGGTATGGTCGTACCTGTATTAACTTTAAAAGCAATAGAACTATTGACTATTAGAACTGCCAACAAAACGAAGTGTCAAAAAAGAAAATGACGTCTGGGTTAAAATCATTAGTCTTGCTGACACGTTTAACTTTGTGAAAACAAGATCTACCATGTATTTGAAAACTTTCAACGTAATCATCAATTTCACATTTATAGTGGTAGTAATATTGCTATAAAACTGTTTATTGGGCACTACATGTGCATAATACTATGGGGCAAGCGTCATCTATTTGATTGCTTGCCAAAGAATAATGAATGCTTTATTGACAGCTTTTGAATGAATGAATGAATGAATGATTTATTATCCGTGATTTCCCCGAGGGGCACATTACATCGGAAAAAATACATTTACCCGCCACCCATGTGGTGGCTTTTCAAAATTACAAATTAAATTATTTATAAAAAATTAGTATATGTAATTGTAAAGTTATTACTAAACTTCTAAACGTTTAAATTTTTAAAAGTACTGAACTAGATTATTTACATTATATTTAACACACCTTGGTTTTACAAATCTCACAGCAAAAGGGCACAACCCTGTCTAAAGGCGAAGCTTCTTTTCATTCACTTTATTCAACTTATATTTTTGTTTTTTGTTTTTCATAGAACTGTTTGGGATTTTTAGTCCCGCGCCTATGAAACTTAATTATTTTCCTAAGTGACCCAAAAAGGCTTACGCTTCTCCATACAGTGCAAAAACCCCTTTACTGCCCGACCTGCAAAACATTTTTACTTTGTCTCTTACTCTCATAGAAAACCATTTCAGCGTTTGCTATGCAAAATTCATACATTTTAGATTAAATTCATATAATTAATATAGTTTTCTAGAACACCGAACAATTAAAAATATACTACTCTAATAAATTTAAAAATTCGTCTATTTCTTCAGTTCCTTTTTCATTATTTTCGTTAATTTGTAAAGTAAGTAAGTAAGCAAAAAGATTATTTTTAAACACTGTTAACGAGAAATTGCCATTTTTGCACTGAAATACTGTTTCAGGAAGCTGCAACCAATTAAATACAGCCCGATATTTAAAAGTTTTCTCACCCCAATTCGTATGATATTTTAAGGAAGGTACAATATAGGATTGTTTTCTTGTTGCAGTACGTGATTCATTTTGAAAATTTAAATAATTTTTACATACGGAATTACATGGGCTCCACGTCATCCTTGCAGCAAGTAAAATAGAATCATATAAAATTCGGTACTTACAGAACAACCATTCCAGTTTTTCCCTTATTTCATTGCTAACTGAATCATATTTTTTTCTGTTCAAGACAAAACGGGCCGCTCTTTTTAATATCTTGTCTAGCTTATTAACATGTTCTTTTGTCAGATTTTTTATCCAAACACCACTGGCATAGTACATAATAGGTAGCACAAAAGCGGTAACTAAAATTTTTTTCTTTTCATAATCTATCAGGTTTTTTAGTGGGTACAGTCTTAACAGGTTATAATTACATTTTTTTATCACGATATTGCAATGCTCAGAGAAGCTGAGATTTTCATCCACCTGTACACCCAGAATCCTCATTGACTTTACTCTTTTGATCTCCGTGTTTTTAAAAATTATCTTGACGTCTGAACATTTTTTTAATAAAGATTTTGAACCAACTAACAGTAACTGCGTTTTATCCACGTTCAGATTTACCTTGTTTATTTCTAGCCATGACTGAATTATAAGTAATTCCTCATTTATGTTCGAACTAAGCAGATTAATTTTTTCAAAATTGGTTGAAAAATGTAGTGATGCATCATCAGCAAATAAAACAGGAAAGGAATGCTTACATACTAAACTTAGATCGTTTATGTAGATTAAAAATAATAAGCTGCTGCAGCTTAATCCTTGACCGGTACCACGAGTTGTTTCTTTGCATTTTGACCGTTTTCCATTTAATTCTACGTATTGCCATCTCTCATTTATCATTGAGTTTAAAATTGGGCACCTAATTCCGTACCATTCAAGTTTTGTAATTAAAATCTGGCGATCAATACTATCATAAGCTTTTTCAAGGTCCAGCGCAATAACAGCACTAATCTGGTTTTTGTCCAGTGATTCAAGTAAACGATCGGTCAAAGTTATTAAAGCATGAGATGTTGACGAATGCTTTCGAAACCCAAACTGGCTGTTACTTAAAAAGTTGTTCTTTTCAAAATAATCCGACAGTTGCTTATATAAGCATTTATCTAATAATTTTGTTATGACAGGCTGGATTGAAATAGGACGTGTGTTTGCTGCTACTGTTGTGTTAGGTTTTTTGGGTACAGGTACAATTCTAGATGTTTTCAAGCTTTTAGGCACAATACCATTTTCCGCACATTGATTAAAATAGTACACAATGTATTCAACAAATATCTCAGACTTCAAAGAAAAGTTCATTATTTTATTGCACAGGCCAAAAGGGTCGTTTGATAGTGAATTATGTTTTTTCATTTTTTTCCATGCGTCGATAACATGTTGCTTTGTAAAGGGCTTAAGTTCAAAAGTTATATTTTTGGAATTAACTTGTTCTGGCTTAACTTGAAAATGAGTGGACCTCTCATCTTTTGTAGCTATACTGACATAGTAGTCATTGATGGTATCAGGATCTATGCTCAGGGGAGCAGCCTTTTTTCTGTCACCAGTGAAAGCAGAAATTCCTTTCCACAGGTTGCTTTCCTTAATGGAATTGCTCAGTTGATTTCTTGTGTCTCTTTTTAATGACGTTATTATTGACTTGTTCATATTTTTTAATTTCATATTGTTCTTGTAGCTAGGAAATTTTTTACACAGACGATAAAAACTTTTTCGTTTTCTAATTTTTTCCCTAGTAAACCTCGAGGCAAACACAATTTTTTGTTTTTTCCTAAATCTACGCTGTGTAAAAGGCATTAATTTATTGACTATGTCTAAATAAAAAGAAATGAATGATTCAAAATCACCTTGAAAATCTTGAAAATTTTGATCAAGCAAGTTGGGAAGTTTTTCGCACGCATTTTTTGAAATTTTTCTATGAACTACTTTTGTTTTTTTCACTCTTTTTGACACTATTAAGTATTCACACATAGTAAGAAGGTGATCACTTATGAATGGGTTGATAACATCACATTTATGAACATTTTCCGGTTTGTTAGCAAAAATTAAATCGAGAAGGTTTTCCCCTCGAGTTGGTTTTTTAACAAGTTGAACAACTTCAAGCGACTCAGCAAATTTAATAAGAGGATTTACAAATTTTTTGCGCAAATTAAAGTCTCCCAAAATTAACGACTCGGTATTAAGTTTAAAAACAAAATTAAAAAGGTTCTTAAAGGTTTCAGCATCGTTTTCAAGAATATCAGACTTGTAGTTTGGATGGCGATAAACGCATCCAATGCATAGACTTTTTTCATTGCCCATTTGAATTTTAACTAAAACACTTTCTATGTTACTATTATCTTGAAAATATTCATATTTCCAGCTTTTTAAATGTTCTTTAATTAGTACTAACACACCTCTAGATTTGCTATCAATTTTATCACCCCTAATTACGTTGTACCCATTCATAAAAAATGGATGAGATGTATCAAGCCTACTTTCCGTTACACACAAAACATCATATCTATTGTCTTCTAAAAACTTACAGAGAAGTAGATATTTTTCCGGTTTTTTGACAGAATTCATATTGATGTGTCCAATTTTGAGGTTTGATGTCAAGTTTGATTTTGTTGGGGCTGAACATTTCTGTTTTTTGAAAAAGAGTTTCGTTTGGGCTGAAACTGGTTAGTCACATTAGAACTTGTTGATGGTTCCTCTGTTCTTACTCGCTTAATCCGGGCTCCTTTACCGCTCGACAAATCATTCGCATCAGAAGCCTTTTCAATGACAATTTTGCCATCTTTTACAGCAAACACACTTCCGTCCTTGGTTTTTATTATTTTCTGTTTCCAGTTTATTTCATGTTCTGTTTTTGTATCTTTGAGATCACGGATTTTGGCACGAAAGATTGCGTTGTCACGTCTCATTGAAAATGGTAGATCCTCATTTATATAAACATTTTTTGCAGTTTTCTTTCTTTCCGCAAAAACGAGACGTTCTTTTGGTGGTGCATAATTTTCTGAACTAAAATCTTTAAAATCCATTTAATAGAAGCCAAATAATAGGACATAGGAAATACGTTAACTATTTGTATTATGTACTGTACTGTAGATGTGTTATTAAATTATAGAATAAGTTTTTTAATTTTCAAGTTCAAAAACAGTTCCTTTTGTAGTGTATAAAACTTTGACCTGATCATAGTCAAATTTCAAATATGGAAATAAAAAAGTAATGTTCAGCTGGATGCGTTATTTCTTAATAATCAAGCCACGAACTACTTAAACTGACCTTTTACGATCGTTTGAGACAGGAAGACGCTTTGTCGGTCGATCACTACCAAAACCAAATTAAAGTAGCTATTTTCTGGTTGTGATGTCGTGTTCAATACATTTCTTATTTCTTCAATCTGACTTTAATCTATTCGCAATGGTCACGTCATGAAGCTGACACCAAATTAATTTGGTGCCTTAAATACACTCTTTGAAGCTATTCAGATTTTTTATGTGTGGGTCTCTATATTTCTTGAGAGCTTATTAAGGTTGAAGATTATTAATTATCTTTCAAGTCCTTTATATTTATTTGTAACCAATTCTTATAAAGTCGTGAATAAACACAAAGATCGAAAAAGTTGTCTAAAAATTTAATATTTTTACGGCAAGTCTTTCAATTGGCTTACTTTTTCAGTATACTTCGGAATATGAGAAAGTAAAATTATGTTAAACGTAAAAACTTTATTTTTATAAGAAGTGTGCATGATTTCAAATCACGCACTCGGGTCCAACAATGAACATAAACTAATGTAAGGTTTCTTTTGGAAAGGGTTCATGAATGCGGATATGCTTGCTTCAAGGATTTTTTAATAAAGCTCCGCAATATCTTGTTCTAATTTTGTTTTGTTACAACTTCTCATTCTTCTGCAGACAAAAGTTGTTACACCTAGTTTGACTGTCAAATAAATAAAAAAAATTATCTTGTGTACTCATCTTTTATATTTTATCTTTCGCATTGCACTTCTTAAAATAAAACTCATATAAAAAGGTTGTATTTCTCCAAACTTTATTTTCTCTAGCTTGACAAATTTTTTGTCCTGCACTTTATTGCATTTACCTCTTACGTTATGTAAAAATGTGAGACTGTAAGACTTCTTATGCGTTGTAGGTATGTGATTTAAACTTCAAATTTATTGTTTCTTTTACTGATATGCAAAGGATTTTGAAGTTTTTAAAGCTCGTCTTTGTTGCTGTTTGCATATGTGCTTATAAAACTACATGAATAGATGCTCAAAGATTTTTTGCAGAAGTAAATATATATTTACGATGGTGTTAAAGTTGTCACGAAATTCCAAAAAAGAGTTTACTATATTTTGTTCAAGGTAAAACCGTTTGAAGATGAAAATTTTATCACTGGAACATGCATCTTAAAATGTATCTCTTGCTGACTCCATGAGTTTTTTCTGGTAAATTCTTACATAAGACTTTGTCCCAGCAGTTGATAGAATTTAAAGATTGTACGTAAAACATAAAAATGCTTGTAAAAGACTTTTTGAGGGATTTTTTTACTTTCACCTTTCATCCCATTTGAGCTAATTATAATTCAAGAAAGTCATGTCGAAAATCTAAAATGGTCTGTTTTTCATAATTAAATGTATTGTTTGATCTAATATTACCCTGATCAATGAAATTTAAAGATAATTTAACATTTTTTAGTGAATGAATGAATGAACTGAAAATATTAATGTACATTTTTGTGATTTCAGATACACAGCAGCGCAAAGTTAAAAACTGACTTGAGACTTTTTGCCTTCCATTCCACGAATAAATTCATAAATTCAACCAATTGCAAAAAAGACAAATTTTTATTTATTTAGAATCCGAAACAATTGACAAAAACTGTCTTCAAAGGTTTTAAGAAATCGTGTACAATTTTTGCTTCATATTTCTATCTTTCCTTGTTTCATCGCTTGCTCGTAAGTTGTACAAAACTACTCTGATTCGAATGTAGTCTGAAAAAAAATTGTGAAGTGTGTTAAAAAAAAGACTGCTTTAGTGAAACCGGAATGGTCCATGTGGCAGCGGAAGCAGGAGGCCGGCACAAAATGCTCGCTTTCAGCCCAACTGCAGAACCTACTTTCACCGGGATTGACTCACTCATTAGGGTAAATAGTAAAGAGGTTACCTTTAATAATTCAAGTCCGTCTTCAACTACAAGTAATCACGATAATTCTGCTATTCAACCTTCTCCAAGTGAATTTGACAATTTATTTGCGCTAAATCAACCCAAGATTTCTCCGTCAGCAACTATCGTTCCCAAAACCATATTGAAAAACACTTTAAATTCATTAAATTCATCAAAATATCCCCAAGACAAAATGTTTGTTGAAGACCAGTCTCCAACACGGGATCCAAGTACGGTCAGGAATGACAATGCAAATAACGGAAATTACATAGCAGATACAATTAATTCCAATTCCAACACAGCTTCTTCAAATAACAAGAAAGGAGGAGGAAATATGAACTTGGATAACCACGACTTGGATTTAATTTCTCACGGTTTAACAGATTCTGTTTGCGAGACGATAAAATTACTGGAAAGCGATTTCAAAGAAAAATGTTCTACAACAACAGCCTCCTTATCTTCCGGTATTAGCGCAAGTAGTAGTTCCACTAGTGGTGGCCTAGGAATGGATGAAGTTGCAACTAACGTGGTGTATACGGAAGAGATTGTGATCTCAACAGCCAAGAGTAACAGTAACGCCGTGACAGGAGTGACTAAACCCGGGATAATGAAAACATTTTCCTCCTTTTCCTCTCCAAGTGGCGGAGGACACTACCAACCTATTCAAAAAAGCAGAATAATCAGTTCCACTGAACATTGGAAAAGCCAACTAAACGAGGAAGGGGAGGAGGACGAAGCCATGAGTCAAAGTAATGAATCCGAAGAAACCCCACTTTTGACAGCAGAACATTCACAGATTGCACATCCTTCTGACAACGTTTCCAACGATTCTTTTCCTGGATCAAGTGGTGTAGCTGCACCGACGACCTCTGCGTTGCATAAAGTTGGCAAAGCTGCCAATGGCACTAAAGCCGCCGCTTTGAAAAGGTAAAAATTACATAAATTACGAAACATTTTGATAAGAAGAATGAAAAACCAATTATAAAAAGAGTCAACGGTTTTAATTATTATGCGTAGCAGTAGCCAAAATAAAGTTAAACCAGGAAGCATCTATAATGATCACATGAAAGCAGTATTACTATTAAGTTCGTATGCTGCCATAATATTACACTTGCTCATTATTTCATAAGCAGAAAATCATATCGCGAGGGATTAAGCGATAAGACTTATCTTTGCATTTTTACGAGTACAATTAAGTAAATGTACATTGGAAATGTGAGATCATTAGTTATTATTATTTCAACCTAGTAGCCAGTAAAGTTGTTATTTCACCAGGTACAAAACACTTGATGTAGTGTTCCAGTGTTTGGAAACATTTTAAACCTCCAGAAATATTTACTTGGAAATTGTAATTTCATATTACAGAGTGTCCTTTGGAAGTTCAAAAGGTTCAATGGTGGAAACATTAATATATGAAAGTGCGGTAGGCGATGATGCCGGAAATGAAGGGAAACGATTGCCTCTTTTATCAAACGGATCGAGTAAATCTGTTAAAGGAGAAACATTACATGATTCACCTGATTCCACAACTTCTGGGTAAGTGAAATTTTTATTCTGTACAATTCTATTTTTATAAATTGCATCACGCTTGAATTAAAACTATTTTGGGTCTTCTGTTGGGCCGCTGCATTGAGTTAGGTTAAGAAGGAAGTAGGAGATGTAGGCAGAGCCATCCGACTCTTTCTCTAGCGACCATCACAGTGCAATATTGTACGGCGTTAGAATTGACTAGGTATCAAAAGTCTAGCAAAAGCCTCAGAATAGAAACTCTAGAGGACGAGAGGTTTACTCCGTACTCATATTTATAAGCCTAAAATTTTCCGTACTGCATTGTTAAAAGTATTATCTGAATGAATAGCAAAAGAAACTCGTCGATCTAAAGTCTCTCATGGTTTAAATCAAGGGAGTTGCCTATACCTTTAAACTTTCGTCACGTTTGCCTTTGAGGAAATAAAAATCTTGTTCAGATACTACGCTCTGTAAAATGCATTGTTTCTCCCATGCTGGGGGCAAGCAAAGATAACATTTTCTTTTTGTAAAATTGTTTTTCACCATCCACAAAAGGAAAAATCTCAATAAAAAACAATTTTAAGATTATGCGTTTTATTCAATAAAATGCAAGTGGTGTATGATTATATGCAATAATAAAACCCTGCTTTAAATTACAGGGAAAAAACCTATTGAATTTGAAAACTGCGTTTTCTAATGCTTTCGTGCACTTTAAATTTTCAGCAGTAAAATAGAAAATGCAGGGTTTTTAATGCCCCTAAAATAAAATATTCATGGAGCGGACAAAATATTCGGACGATGAACGCTGGAGTTTTATGGGTTTTGAATGCGTTTGGCTTACTTGTGGATGTACTTTTTATAATTCCACACTCTTTTTACCGTCAGAACACAGTTTTAATAAGGTAAATTCAGTGTTACGCTGAAATAAAATGACGCAGGGAATGCTAACCATAAATTTTGAATCATGCGGCAAGCTTATTTTAAACTGTCATTAAACAAAATAGGCTGTTTAACGTCCAGCTAAGCGATTACTATACATACCTTCAAATAAAGAGGAGTAGGTGAAATTTTAAAAAGTAAAAGTTCCCTATTACATTGTACAAACATGATTTTGGACTCTTCCTAATAAAAATTTTCTTTGCTCATTTCCCAGAATGAAAATATGCTATAAAACGCTAACTGCTACCCTCTTCTTTGAACGGGTAAATCCCTTCCTGTCCACAAGGCAGATGAAAAAAGGCCGTACTTTTTCACATAATATTACACCGAAATGGTACGGTTTATGGGAGAAGCTTGCCCTATGGTAAAGTGCGTGAACTTGGTTACAGGAAAACCCTCACACTTTGGTGGATTATATGACAAAAATATTTTAAGAATACAAATGAGAGTATAAAATAGCTTTCATGCGGCATGTAGAAAAAAAACTTTATTCACGTAATATCAAAATTCTGTATTGTATTCTATACAATCTCCTTGTTTTCCAAATGGGATTTTTCCTTCCATTGTTTGCGGCTATTTCATTCATACAAAGGCGAATGTACGTTTTTGTGATTTCAAGAATGAAAGTAATCTTTCTTTTTGCATTGTAAGCATTATGTAAACTGGGATTAGGGACTAGCACTATTTCATGGCTTAATTTATTTGAAAACTTGCTTTTGCATCTAATCAAAAGCGCAGCATTTCAAAATGTGTACTGTTATTTTTTACAGTAAAAAACTTACGTTTCGATTTTCAAGTCGATTTTAAAATCTTTGTTTACTATTCTTGCTTATGGTAAAAGGCAGTAAACATGCTTATACCAGCTCGAAGCGATATTATGCAAGCGAGGCAAAACTCAAGTAGTGGTACCAAAGTAGACCTTTGTCAGTGAAACTGATCAGAATTTGACACAAAAGTTAACATTCTTCAAATTTAGAGACATAAGTTAATACCAAATATTATGTAAATGATTAGAGCAGCGTAATGGCATCATTAATGAATACTTAGCAAAATGAGCTTATGTATCTTACCTGTTAAAAATAATCAGTAATGCATGCAAACACTTATTTCTTACATAACACCGGTAAAATCTTCAAAGGCCGTTACCTAATATCATTTAGTTTTTCATTCTTACATTGCAATTTATATGAACACGTTTTGTATCGTATGCGTACTATGAAAAAGTGAAAAGGTTACGCTTTTGCGTCGAGTCAAAGATACACAATAATAGAAACTGTTGTAGCATCTGTCCAAATTACCACTTTGTAAGGGCTAAACATTCTCAATGAGCCTCTTCCTTACTAGCCATTTTAAAACAACGGTTTTTAACGGAAACATAAATGATGATGCGCAGTATAATATACAAAAGCATCTTCAAGAGAAAAACTAGAAAAAGGAAGGAAATCAAAGTATTCACGTATTGCCACCACCACATGCCCACATACTACTTACGCATACCCAGAATTTCAAACTATTTGTAGATTCCGACTTTGTTCTTTGTAGCTTCTTCCCGACTTCCCAGCTACAACACTCTCTTATGACTCACTTTAAAACAAAGTATTCCTTACCAAAGGTTTGTGGTGTATGTAGCACAATAAATAGTGAATTCCTAGTATGGAAATGAATGCCTATGCTCATAACTTTAGTTTTAACTCGTTTCGTTTTGTTGCTCTTATCTTTGACTTCTTCAGCTTACCTAATAACACTTTAAATATAAAACTTATAGCATTGCATAGGCATACATACACATTTCAGACTTTTACACTATTACAAGACCAAGAGATAGTGATTCTCTGATTTTCAAGCAAAAAATGTGTTTCTCATGCAATGTACTTAGGTGCATGAAATAATTCTCTGAAATAGGTACGATATATGTTTGGTTGCATCATAATATGCTTACTCTTCTTTATTGTGGATTTTCCCTTCTAAATTGACAATTGCAAGTGGCCGAAAGGATCTCTTTGTGACTCAACATACAAAAACGGTTCTTCTCTTTCCATATACAAGTGTTATTTACCATCTAATTTTGTTATATAAGCACATCTAATACATGATAATGTCTACAGCTTTCTGACTTTGCAGTCTGCATCTACTGTTGCTACTTCTGTTGCTTTTTGGGGAGAACGTATTCCATCCCCTCTGATTATTTTGCGT
>JAANSO010001898.1:0-15153 GCA_036507315.1 Lepidocyrtus fimetarius | reverse complement strand
AAAATTGCTGAAAAACAATAGGCTTCTTACAATTTACCATCCGTGTCTGCTTGCCAAATTTCATTGCAATTTGTTACCCACAGACGGACAGACAGACAGACCATCAAAGCCAAACCTATACTAGCTGAACGCAGTGAAGCTAGTAATAATTCCCCCAGCAATGTATTTCAATTTAGACTTATTCAAATCTCGTGCCCCATCAAGATATTTATCATTGTAGCGTTGCTACTGAAGCTCACTTCAGCAAATTGGGTAATTTTCAAGAAGATTAAAATAAATTAAGAAAATATTGCACATTTCCTGTTCCGTGGCGAATCCTCCAACGGTCGTGTTGCTCAAATGTGAAGTGTCGTACGTGCAACTTAAATTATTTATTTCTTAAACATTTAAATTATTTAAATATTTTCAACATACGAATAATTAAATGATCTCCAGGAAGCACTTCCCTTTCCTCCTTGAGAAATCCCACCAAATTCAAATTTGCTGAAGCTGAAGAAGGAGCTAATTCCGGGTCAATAAAGGACTCGGGAAAGCTTCCACCATTCTTCCGGTGATATTCTTTGAGATCGTCTTTATCCCAAAAGCCCACAGACCAAAAGTATATATTAAATTCAAATACTTTTCTTTCCCAAAATACTTCCCAACTTAATCTGTACTTTCCATGAGGGTCTAGAGCTCTTTCGTCCTTAAATCGGTTCTCACCGTTTTGAATTGTCCCGTTAATTTTTGCACTCTGCGCAAAATTAAATTTTACAAAGGAAATAAACGAAAAATAAGCGAAACAATTAATTCATTTAAAAAATTATCCCATATGAAGATGAAATTGACAGAAAGGGGCACATTTGCTGAATGACTAATGCAAGCTGTTACAAATGAGAACAACTGAAGGTTTCACTTTGACTTTCAATCACTGTTGAGTAAGGTGTTAGCACATGAAAAACTGCAATTTACTACAATGCAAATTTGATTATGGAGAGAATTGCTACAACGCTATCGAATAATTTGTTAATTAGTTTCCTTGATGTAGATAATTGATTTTGCCATTTTCAATATTATCTTTAGTCATTTTATTTTACAAATTTTCATTATGCTAGATCTTTATTTTATGCTTCATCTTTCTGTAACAGAACCAATTTGGTTGTTGTACACTAACAAAGTGCATCAACCTTACCGTTAGAATATTCAGCGTTTAATTCGGCTTGTCTCGTATACAAGCAAACATTTGTTAATTAACTAATCGGAATGAAGATCAATGTCAATGTCAATCTATTGCAATTTCTGCTTCTGAGGTACTTATAATTAAAAAGGGTTTCCAGATCCAAATTAATTACGCATGTTAAGCATTTCATGCTAAAATTGAAAGTATATATACTTAACAAAATCCTGTCATTTGTCATTCAATACTTTTAAAGAAAATCTTCAAAAATGTTTGACACGTTTAAATTTTGCGGGTTTTTGCTTGCAGTTTTCGAAATTGTTTCCAGCAGAAGAGGGCCACATTTGAGAGAAGATACAATTTTGGAAAGCCCGCGGGTAACGAACTGGGGATCATGGGGGCCATTTGAAAATTGTTCTTGCGGACTTTCAGTAACCGGATTTCAGTTGAAGGTAAGTTTTAAAGAAATCGTGGTTAATTTTTTCGCTAAAAATAATATTTTTAGGTTGAGCCAAGACACGAAGGGGATAACACTGCAGTGAATGCAATTCGATTCTTTTGTGGAGTGCCGGGTCGTCCTGATCAACAAGAAGTAAAAAGTACGTTTTCTTTATTTCAGGCTTTCAATTTTGAAAAACGTATTACCTCAGCTTTGTTTCTTTTGAAGTTCTGACAAGTTCTGAAGGACCGGATGGAGATGAACAAGAAAAAATGTTTTGCAGCACATACGCCGTAGGATTTCAACTAGAGTCTCAGAGTAATCAGGGAGGAGGCGGCGGGGGAGGTGGGGCCAATGACGATGCAGCCACGACAAACATGATATTAATTTGCGCAGATCAAACACAATTGGAAGGGTATTCCGGCAATGAAGACTCTTCAAGAGAACAAGTGTATCCAGGGTCGGAGTACACGGCGGCTCAAATCTGCCCCACGCAAATGGCGTTGTGCGGACTGCAGACACAATTGGAAGAGGCTCAAGGAGGATGTAAGCATTTGATGGCCAGGCCACTTCCTAATTAAAATAAAAACAATTTATGGTTTGTTTCAGATGATGACACGCAGCTCAACAATGTTCGAGCTAAATGCTGCAAGCTACAGAACTCCCCACCCAGTCCTGAGCCTGGAACTCCGGATAATACTGAGGGTCCAGCTCCCCCTGAAGGTCCTGCACCACCGTCGGCGGGTGCTCCAAAGCGAAATCGTGGTGATTTATTAATTAACTGGAGTTTTTAATTTAATTGATTATTTTGCTCTTCAAAATTTAAAACAATTTTTTTGACGAATTTGCAGAATAATTTTCAAATAAAATTATTTTTACATTATTTTGACAATTTTATCAACAAACATAAATTGGCTTGATATAATTTTTTGTTTAACTATTGTATAACGCACTTGAAACCCAGTGGAGTTGTCCTGTTCCCAGAAAACCCACCATTTTCTTTTCTCTTGCTATTTACTTTGCCTATTCTAAACTTGAACGACGATCCCATATTTGAAGAAAAGAAATAAGTCAAAGTGATTTAGAATAGGAAATTGTGTGAGTTTAAGCGTGAGCAATAAAAGGCTGGGTCCCAGCCTTTTATTGCTCCCAGCCGCTGGGAAGCCAAAGAACAAGCAAGGTTGTTGGAAGAAGGCTCTCCATTTCCTAATCAAGTGAAACGGTGAATGAGCAAAAGCCCTGAACTTGCTCGATTTGGGCAAAGCCGTGAAGAAAAATTGCTTTCCTTCTTGACTTGAACGGGGAACGGAACGGAAGGTGTGCCACATTTCAACTTGATCCTTATAGCCTGGTGAGAAAACTCTCGATGTAATTTTTATTCTAGAAAGCAGAAAAGGAAATTGTAAATTAAGTAAAATGTTTTGTTCTCGTCGTCGTTACACTTTCTCAAAAAATCCTTTCTTTACCTTAGCGACCATAAAATGATTAAATTAATACTTGAATCAGACAATAAACAGATCAAGAACTTCATCTTCTTCTATTTCAAAAAACTGGATAATTATGCTTCGTTGTAGTTGTGGCATTGACTGATACAAATTAGCATAAATTAAGCCACAAACAGGTTTAAATTGCTTAAACTTTGAAGAATTTGAAAGTTTTTAAAATACTGAAGTGGAGGTAGATATGTCAGATAATGACCTTTCTCAAATCTCTTTGAACTCTTTGCTGAAGACGTTTTGCAATAAAAATGCTTTTCGCTATTCCAAATCATTCAGCAATTGTTCTGATGCGGAAAATATTTAACCCAGAATAAGTAAGTGTCGGGACTTAAACGAACCTAAACAAGGTTATTAAAAATTAATAAATGCTTTTATTGCCTGTGCATTTGTGATCGATGCAAGTGAACAAAAACTCAATTTTTTCAAACACTCCAAAAATAAAATTGCTAAAACCTCATTGCGGATTCAGATTTAAAACTTTAGTTTGAAACGCAAAAGCAACGTTTTTAAAGGATATTTGAATAAAAATTATTAAATTTATCTTGCACACGGTGACCTAAAGCTATCTAAGTTACTAAATAAACATAACAAAAAATTTTTTTCTACAGGCGTCGTTGTTGCTTTGTAATCCAATGAAACGAAACAAAGCGATTACATGTTTTGAGCAGAGATTGTTTGAATGTGGAAGTTACAAGTTCTATTTCTAATAAGTTAAATAAACATCATAAACTGGTTATTAATGGCCTCGTTGAATAAAAACAAAATATTTTTAAAATGTGATGCATTTCCAGCTCCATACAACTCTGCTGTCCATGTAAATTTTTCAATTACGTTTTGAATGACAAAGATCGATCGATTTTTCTGTGATTAATAAAGCACTAAAGTAAAAATGGTCTACTTCTAATTACATTTAAACGAAGAATAATTATTAATTGATAATTAAATAACTTAAACACATTCAATTCTATGGTTAGCAAAGTTAAAAAATAAATCCTTAAATACTCAAATTTACTTTTCTTAAAAACCAAGTATGGGTAAAGTTTGTTATGTGGAACAGGTCAAATTTCAAAATGCTTTTCTCGTGCCATTAAGTTTGTATTACATTTAGGGGAAAGCACACTTTAATGCTGCTTTATTAGTTTTTTATATTTCTTAATTAAAATTTCTCCGCTTTTGTATCTTTTGTATTCAGGTGTTATTCAGGTTACTTTAAAAGAACTGTTGTACACTACATCACGCATGTAAGAATAAATTAATCTGATTATTACAAGAGGTTCTCCAATGGAAACTCATTCCTTATTTTACCTTATCCTGCTTACTGTCTTATATTATAGGCCTAGGGACAGTCTTCTTCATTTTGCTTTTGATTGTAAGCGACAGGGATAAAATCGAAGGGGCTGTGAATACTATGCTCTCAGACATGAAAAATGTAATTGATTTTTATAAAAAATGATTTTTTCTGAATTTTAAAATTAAATTTTGGTTTTTAGATTACAAAACAAGGAAGAAAAGAAAATCTCGGGATGCTTTCGGAATATTTCTTTTCAATGTTCTAACTACAACTTGTTTAATAATTGCTGGAACGCCAGTAGGAATCTATGAAAATCTCTGCCCGTTTTACTTGCTTTTAATATTAGTTAATCCGTAACAAACTTATCAATTTTAAAATTTTAATTGCCGATTAAGTTTTAATAGAAAAATGAAATTTAATAGGTCTGCTGACAAAAAATTAAAAATACTGCTGTAAAAGTTAATTTAAAATACTTTAATACGCATTTACAAACAAACAATTTAAAAAGTAAGTCGGGACAGTTGTGTGATTATTAATTAGAATTCATTTTTTAATAAAAAAGTGAGCATAGGTTCAATCATGTGACCTTCTACGCTTGCAACATCCCCTTGGCGGTCTCCTGTAAGGTTGCCCAATCGGATACCTTGTTAAAGTCGTCGGCGGCGGGATTCCAAGCTCCACTGAGGCCACAACTTCCTGATATGTCGGGCAAACATCCAACAACAAACTCTCTTTATGATCCCTTTTCAAACTCATCTTCTTCTCTTCCGTCCAATCAATCTGTGAATCAGAAATCTCCGAAATTGTCATCCCCTCCAAGTGAGGAGGTCCACCAGCAACGTATTCCAATTTAGACTGATTCCACTTTAAATCTCGTGCCCCATCCAGATACTTATCATTGTAGAGTTGCGACTGAAGCTCACTTCGGCAAATTGGGTAATTTTCAAGAAGGTTATAATACACTATGAAGGTTTTGCACATTTCCTGCTCCGTGGCGTATCCTCCAACTGTCGTGTTGCTCAGATGTGAAGTGTCATACGTGCAATCTTTAAAAATATTTATTATTCAAATGTATAAAATTGATAGATTATTTTAAACTTACGAATAATTAAATGATCTCCAGGAAGCACTTCTCTTTCCTCTTTGAGCAATCTCGCCGGTTGGAAATTAAAATGGTAATTATTATCGGAGAGAACAGGCTTGAGCTCCTTTCCATTCCGGAAGTGCTGTAGTTCCATTTTCTTTCCATTGTGGGAGTGAAGCAAAGCCGCCACAAGTTTTATTCCTTCCAACGGCAGCATTTTTGTAGTACAGTGGGAACTACAATGGCCAAAAATTTCGTGATTTTTATCCTTTGGAGGGAGAAGTATGGCAGGCGAGCCAGGAATGTGCTGCCCTTGACTTATCACCGCCCCATCGTTCTCCCTTAGGTTCGAAGTGTAGTAAACATCCAACTGGTTTTCTGAAATTAGGTCATCCCGTTCCTCTTGATTATTGTAATGAGTCTGTTGTAAAAAATATTCTACTTTTGAATCCGTCCCGATTGGGAGTCCAACGTGGTCCGGGAGAAAAAGAGGATTTCCTCCGATAGCGTAGCCGTACTTTGTCTCAATGCAAGAACCGATCGGGAGCTCTCCACGAGGAACAGAAAGGGACTGTTGGGAGTAGCACTCTGCTCCCGGGTGGTTCACGTACTTTTCCAGTTCTTCTTTATTTGAGTCAATGCACCGGTAAAAAAGCATGTGGTGCATTAACGGCTTTGTAACGTTGTCAATTCTGTAATTAAACTATAATTGAAATTAGTCAGTTGAAAGTTTAAAAGAATTTTAGAAATTTACCGCAATAATGTGATGCTTCTCCGGAACTTCAATTTTTTAATTTGGCACCAATAAGTTGTCTTTTTAGGCGGGATTTTAAAAGTATTTCGAATAGACCAAATTTTCGTTTCCGGATCAACTTCACTTAAATTAACGTAAGGCCTTGATTCTTCCGATTCGTCTAAATTTGTCGAAACTGAAGAAGGAGCCAGTTCCGGGTCAAGAAAGTACTCCGGAAAGCTTCCGCGATTCTTCCCGTGATATTCTCCGGGATCGTCTGTATCTCCAAAAGCCCACAGTCCGAAAAGAGTGTCTTCAGTTATTTGCAAGTCTCCTTCGTCATCACACGTATCAAAATCTCTTTTAAAATGAAGGGAAGTGTGAGATGAATTCTCCCAGGCTGAGATAAGCTTCCAATTTTGTTTTGTATCTGGTTCTGGAGCATTTCCGTTTAATTTCATTTATTCATTCATTTATTCATTTATTTATTATTCATTAGCCAATATTACATTACGCAAAAAATGTTACTTGACGTTACAAAATTGTAATAAATGTAATTCAGAAAATTTTTAAGGACTAGAATAAAATAAAAAGAGAGAAAGAAGAGGTCCTCGCAGCCTGATTATGGCGCACAGGGATAAAATTATTTACAAAAATTATTTACAAAAGTACACTTGTACTTACATAAAGTTTTACAATTACCAGGTAATTACAAACACTCATTAAGTAATCTCAGAAGACAAGGGATAGTAGATTTTCTATATCTTTCATGCTTGCACAGAGCAAGCCGAAAAAACCTATTTTTCTTATTATACCGAAGGCTTCTATTACTGCTGTCTGATATTCTAAAGGGATCGAGCCAGTTTTTAAACCTAGGATTTTGCATTAATCCTATACCAAATCTTTTTAAAAGGATTATCCTTCTTTCGTCCAGGGTTTGAATTCCCAGTTGTTTACATATGTCTAAATATTTGGATTCACTTACATGCCGTCTGGTTATAATTGATAAAGCCCTTTTTTCAATAGAGCTTAATTTTTTACTTTGGGATTTTGTTAAGTTAAATCCCCACACGACTACACTGTACTCAAGAATGGAACGAATGTGTAGATTATACACTTGCAAAAGTTGTACAGTAGTAAACCCAGAGGCACGCAGTTTACGCAAAAGAAACAATTTTTTTGCAGCTTTTGTGTAGGTTACGTTGACATGGCTTTTCCAGTCAGGAATATTGTTTATGACTACCCCAAGTAGTTTTGAAAATTCTACAGAGGGTAATTTTACCCCATCAATGCTGATTTCAAGGTTTCTAAACCTTTTCCCCTTTGATTTATCAATTGTCATAATCACAGTTTTGGTGGGATTGAGCAAAAGTTTGTTTACTTTCATTTCATGATTTAATTCTGCTAAATATCTTTCCATTTGTGGGCTTTCATCATATTTTACTGCTTCCGCGATTCCCATATCGTCAACATATGCATTCATAATATTAGATTTGTTACTTAACTTCTTTCTAAAAAAATCTAGAATGCGATTAATGACTATAACAAAAATCAAAGGGGCAAGTTTAGTTCCCTGAGGAGTAGAGTTTGATATGGATTTAAATTCAGATAAAACAGATCCAAATCTAGTACATTGCTGACGGTCTTTTAAAAAGTCAGAAATCCACAATATATCATTGAAATCTAAATTAACATCTTTGAGCGATTCAACTACAATATTGTGATCGATAAGATCGAATGCTTTCGATAAGTCTAATAACGCTACTATTACATAAGTATTTGGCTCCTCCAAAGATTTATAAATAAAATCTAATAACGAACATAAATAATGTGAAGTTGAGCATTTTTTCAATGAGCCAAACTGAGCGTTGTCAATCTTGTGAACAACTTGCTTATAAATTCTGTCATACATAAAGTTTTCTAAAATTTTGCTGAAAATGTCTGTTTGTGTAATAGGACGTAAATTGCTAATACTCATATCGTTTAGATTTTTTAGAAGAGGCGTTATGAAACCTTTTTTCCACTCTTTAGGTACTTTATAATTTAAAAAGCTGAAATTTATAACGTGGGTACAATAAGGCACTAAATGAATAGCAGCAAATTTTAAGAACTTGACAGGCAAGGCACCAGGTACATTTGATTTTTGAAATTTTAATTTTTTGAAACTTTGCAACACTTGAAATTCATTTACTTGTAGGCATTTTGAAGCCGGTCCCCTCACATACTCGCTGGAATCAATGGGCTTATATGTATTACAAATTTTTGTAAATTGCTCATTGATTAAATTCAAGGTTTTCATGGGACTTGTGTCATTGTTTGACAGCATGATTTTCTCAACAACTGACTCATGATGTTTTAAACCACAGATTTCATTGACTTTTTTGTGCAGAAAATGTCGGTCTTTTAATATTTGACTTTGAATTTTTTCTTTATGCTTTTGTTTTGACTCAAAAATACATTTTTTAAGTCTAGTTTTCAAAAGAGAAACATCATCGCCATTCCTTTTTCTCTTTTGAATTGTTTTGGAGAGGGTACTTATCTCAGCAGTTACCCAACTATCACTTCTGGGTTTTATGGTTTTCTTCAGTAGGGGAAAACTAACCTCGAAAGCAGAATTAAATGCTAAATTCATAAAGCTTACTTTGAAGTCAATGTCGTTAGACGCAAAAAATTCCTTCCAACTAATTGATTCCAAAAGTGTAGCAAAGTCAAAAAGGTTTTCAGAACAATAATTCCTATAAAAAATTGTTTTGCGTGTTTCCCTTGGTAAAATTGTATTCTTAGGACTGAACTCTATCCCAACATGATATTGAGTACTTAATTTTAAGGGAGCTACTTCTATCGGGTCACCATAAAACGTTGATAAGTCAGTAAATATTAGGTCGAGTTTAGCACGGTATGTACTGACAGAGTTTAAATTTCGAGTGCATATCTGTAAAATAAGGCTTTCCTGTTTTGGAATTCACTCCAGAAATTATAAAGTCCCCTCCAGCCATTTCCTTTTCCTTGTTTAATCCAAACCCAATATATCCCTTCGTTTCCACTGTTGCATTAAATTCAATTTCTCTTCTTTCCCAAAACACTTCCCAACTTAGTTTATACTTCCCATCGGGGTCTAATGTCCTTTCGTGTTTAAAAGCATTTTCGCTGTTTCGAAGTGCACTCTGAGAAAAAATGATTTTCGCGAGGCAGACAATTAAAAACAAGTTGAAGAAAGAATTCATTTCAAAAATTAACCTAAATGAGAATGTAATTGCCTGAAAGGTGCGCAATAATTGAACGATTAACTTAAACTGTTACAAATGCAATGAGCACAGCAGAAGGTTTCACTTTGACCTTCAATCACTGCAAAGTGCGGTGTTAACACAGGAAAACAGCAATTTATTGCAATGTTCAATGTATCTTTATTGAGTGATTATCAATTAATTGTTACAACGTTACAGAATGATTTGTTAATTGGTTTCCTTGAGGTAGATAATGGAGTTTGCCAATTTCAATATCTTATTTATACAGGCAACTTAACAGTTTGGTAAAAACGAACAAATATTATTATTTTTATTCTATGCTTCTTTCTTCTGCAACAAAACCAGATTAATTGTTGAATTTACACAAAAGTTAAAAACCACGAGGGTTGTCCCCTGCTCGAAAAAGTTCGTACTGAAGAATTTGACCTTAGCCGGAGGAAATGATTTCCAACAACGACTCACAAGTTTTACCTGCTTTGGGTTCCAAATCCCTCTGTAATTGAATCGCACTCTTTTCAGATTTCCACTCGCGGTGTAAACTTTGCTTGTAAAATAGAAAATGATAAAAATCGCGGACAAAGACAAGATAAGCAACTGAAACAGAAATAAAAAAGTAAGCAAATCCAGTTTAAAATTTAAAGCAAGGATGGGGAAAAGTGAAACGCAGAAGTTAAACTGCCATGCAATGACTTGCGCGGTGAAGTGGACTTTGTGGAGCTCTGTAAAATTCAAAGTGAGGATTTGCAGTTCTCTCAAAGTTTTCCAGAGTTTGTTAAAAGCTATTGAATCAAGCGGATCTGTTTTCTTGGTTAATTTTAAAATGATTTTGAAGTAAGCGGAGAGACAATACGTTGAAATCATGACGCTGAACACGTTCAAAACAAATGCTTGAATGACGCAGGCTCGAATCCCTAGAAGGTTGTAGTGGAAACTAATAAGCTTTTGTATTGTATTCCAAATGAATGTCTCACCGAAATTGAGGTAATTTAGAACAAAATTAGGCAATAATTGCAAAGGCGACTGTGGGAAGAACCCGCCGCACAAGGCTACGACCCAACTTGCGCCTAAAAACGCCAGAATGAAGACTTCCGTCCCTTTTGAAACCAATTTTGCCATTTTCTTATCGTTTGAGTCCACCAATCCTAAAACAAAATATTTAAAATAAATCTCTGCATTTTAATAAGACCTTTATGAACGTCATACCCTTTCCAAGTATGTTCCTTTCTTCAAACTTGACCAGTTCGTTCATCACCGTCGCAAATTCTTTCGCCCAAAGGTGGTAAATCAAGGAGAAAACAGCCATAAGTAGTAGAATAAAAGCTTTGAATCCGTTCAAGCAAAGATTAAAAAGCTGTTCGCTTTCATAGCCCAATTTGTAAATACCGGAAAGGCCACAACAGGTCAGCAAACCCGCTTGAATTACCCACTGCCTTCCTTCGTTGTAAACAGGATGGGGACGGAAACGAACTTTCCTTCGGCTTTCTCCTCCGCTTCCTACAGTTTTTAAACCTTTTGAAATTAGCAAAGGACATCGCAGCCGGGGTAATAGAATCCAACTCTCGAATTGCTTGAGCCCTTTCTGAATGACAGAATCCAGCTCTCCTGAAATAATCATTTTTTCGGTGTTAACCTCAATTTTCTTATGAAATTAAATTTAAGAATGGTTTCCTGAAAATAGGATTTAAGTTCAATTCGATCAAATGGATAATAAAGCTATTTAATAAAAATAGAGAAAATACTGTAACCCATTTCCGCCACGATTTCTTCCACAATGTGACTTTCAAAGCTAGATTGTTTAATTAAAGCTTGTAAATCGAGTGATAAATGTTTATTTTAATTTTGTTGGAAAATGTTCATCTTAATTTTTAATGACTTTGCTTAATCAACACACGAGCTTTTACAATTTGGGATAGTGGCCTGATGTTGAGCACATTCTGCGTTAGTTATTTTACGAAATATTCAATCCAATTTCACCTATCTGTTATGAGTAATTATTGTTAAGCATGACCTAGTTACAAAATCTATTAAAATCTAAGTACATACAACTTTAATTTATAACTATCTAATCGTAAGTAGTTTACTACCGTTCATATTTATCGATTTCATAAATACTTACGAAAAATTTAACGATTTAAATATCACGCACCAAATTATACGCATTGATCACTTTTGAAAATATTTATTTAGGGCTTGCTTATTGGGAATTCCATTTTGTGCATTTTTCAAAAATTTGCAGCTTTAATCCAATAATCCTCTTTTCTGTAAGGCTTCAAAATCCCATCATCTAGCAAATATTTCAGAGAAATTAGCCAACGACAAATTGATTATGTAAAAATGTAATCGGGTTTGTCATGATGGAAAATAAAAGGCTTTTATTGATTTATTTTGTTAAATGGCTGAAATATTTTAAAACATTTTGTACACAAACGCTGCGGTCTTTGCAAAGGTTTTTCTGGCTTGCAAAAGCATTTCTGTCACAATGTCTCCACATAAAAAAGGTTTAAAATATGCCTGAAATGAATAAAAAAGGTGCTATGACCGTGATTCAGATAGCTACGGTAAGATTCCTTGGAAGTGGTGAGGGCAGGTCAACATGCAAGGTTAATTACAGGAAAAATTTACTTCTGTCTCTAATTACACAGCTTTTGAACCTTTAAGGAAAAAAATTCAGGAGTTGTCTGTCTCCATTAAAATTATTAAAACTCAACAAAATACATAAATGAACTGGTCACTGTTTTGCAGTGATTTGCAATGCTAAATGTAACTACAATTTACGTTCAAACAGCTTAAACATGCGGGAAGGAAAATTGAATTCTAAACTTTGTGAAAGTATAAAAGTATTGATAATCGTACACTCTTTTATGATAATTTAACTCGGATTATTGATAAGCATACATTTTTTGCAAAGTTTCTTTCTAATTCCTTGTCTATTTGCTTTTGTCTTACATGTTAAAGTTACGTGAACATGAATTTTTAAGTAGTTATTCTTCATATCCAAAAAAATTACAAATTAGACAAAGGTAGGTGAAAATCTTTCATTCAAAAAGTAATTAGATACAGGTCTTGAATAATTAGGAGACTAATTAAATTAAAATTAAGAACTCTGTGCCTCTGTTGCACCCCTTATTTCCGGGAGGAGCTGAAAGACGTCGAGCATTACTGTTATCACTGCAACAACGTGATTGGGATGAACTAAAAGAAATTATTTTAATCTAATCCCTGTAAAAATCTTTTTTCAATTTATTACAAGCATGTATAAAAAGGGACTGCTTAATTCGCTTCAATTAAAAAATATTTGTTTATTCGTCAATATTAACTGCAAAAGACATATTCAGCTAAATAAAATACATCTAATTTAAGGATAAAATATTCAGCAATTAAGTTTGATCTTGTTTCATTATTTTGACAAGAAAAGCAAACATTTGTTAATTACAAACTCCAGATTAATTGGCATGCAGCTCAATGTCAATGTCGATCACATTCTGTTACAATTTCTGACATTGCCTTTGATACAGTTGTCGATAATTTAAAAAAGGTCACTGGATCCAAATTAATTACTCTTTATGGAAATCGCTAGTATATATATTCTGCCAAAGTCTGCGACCCTATCATTCATTGTTTTATTCTTTTACAGTGCTCACTAAAAACAACTTCCAAAATGTCTGCAAAGTTTTTTTGTGTGTTTTTGTTTGCGGTTTTCGGAGTCGTTTCCAGCAGAAGAATGCCGCATTTGAGAGAGGATACGATTTTGGAAAGCCCGCGGGTTACTAACTGGGGATCATTTGGGCCGTTTAACAACTGTTCTTGTGGGCTTGTAGTAACCGGATTTCAGTTAAAGGTTAATTTTAATTAAGAAGTTTATTATATTTATTTAGTTCGTGTGTTTTTATTATAAAAATGATTTTTAGGTTGAGCCAAAGCACGAAGGAGATAACACTGCGGTAAATGCAATTCGATTCTTTTGTGGAGTGCCTGGCCGTCCTGATCAACAAGAAGTTAAAAGTACGTTGGATTTATTAGAATTTTTTATTTAAAAACCGTATTTCAGCAGCTTTGTTTCCTTTGAAGCTCTAACAAGTTCTGAGGGACCGGAAGGAGACGAACAAGAAAAATTGTTTTGTAATACATACGCCGTAGGATTCCAACTAGAGTCTCAGAGCAATCAGGGAGGAGGTGGTGGTGGAGGCGGACCTAACGACGATGCAGCCACGACAAACATGAAACTAATTTGTGGAGATCAAACCGAATTGGAAGGATATCCCATCAGCGATGAGTATCCAGGTACGGAGTACACGGAGCCTCAAACCTGTCCAACGCAAATGGCGCTATGTGGGCTGCAGACACAACTGGAAAAGGCCCAAGGAGGATGTAAGGATTTTATATAAATTCTCTATTTCAATAAATCTTAAAACAATTTTTGTTGTTTTAGATGATGACTCGCAGATCAACAACGTTCGAGCTAAATGTTGCAAGCTTCAAAACTCTGCACCCAGTCCTGAGCCTGGAACACCGGATGCTACCGAACCACCTACGGGTCCAGCACCAGGACCGGCACCTGGAGGTCCAGGTGCTCCTTGAACGCATATTTTGCTTGTTTTATTTAGCTCTTATACTTCCTTTATGAATATCCAATTTTTTTCAAATAAAACTGTATTTCTATTGTCTACAAATTCAGTTCAAGTTAAAAAATGATTCAAAAAGATTTAAATGTTATACGTCTTGTATAATTCTATCGAATTTATTATTTCTAAAGTGTCGTTTTTGTACATTAAAATTTATTACTTTAGCCTTTTGACAATATTGAATGTAGTCATTCTTCCGATTTTGTGGTAATTCCCAAATGAATTATGCATTTTATTATTGACTAAATTATTTACTACATAAAACTTTGTTGTGTCAAGATAACTTCAATAACAATTCAATGTCACGTGTCATTGCCTTGACTGAATTTACCGTTTAATTACTATTTTCAATTTCTTCAGCTTAATATTTTAATTGTCGTTCTAACTAGTTCCCATTTTTGCAACGCCACTAAATAAAATTATGTTTAGCAAATAGGAAACCCTAAATCAAACCAAAAGGAAAAGGAATCAAACCAAGGAAACAGCAAATAGGAATCTGTGGATCGATCAGAAAAATTGTTTCAGATTTGAGACCTACGAGTCAAACTGCATCAGATATCATGCCTGGTTAGTCTGTAGGCGCGTGACATGTCATGAGCTTCCCTAGTAAGGTATTAACGAATTTTGTTAAAGTTTGATTTTTATAAAAACAAAATTTCCTACTCAAAAAATATTCCTAATTGAAAATGAAGCCAGTACAAAAATCAAAAAAGACTTTACAAATTACATTTTCACAAAAACATGCTGAACTAGTGACTAAATCAATTACACTGCAACTGTTTATTTACCATTTGCGTTTGGACATTTGTTTTATCCCCTGAATAAAAAGTGCAATTATTCAAGCCAAATACGTTGCATATCATTCAGTTACAACGTATTCACCAGCAAAATTAGAATTAGAATTAGAATTAGAATTACTTTTATTCAATTGTTTCAATTAGTTCAGTTGAATTATATCGACTGGTAACAATAACAAACAATATAAATCCTCATGACGAGTTAATAAGTGATTCAATGAAAACATCCAGTACATAATACAAACCATGTCAAAAACAGTAACCTAATCTGTAACAAAACAAATATA
>JAANSO010001897.1:0-15154 GCA_036507315.1 Lepidocyrtus fimetarius | reverse complement strand
ATGCACGAATTTGGAGAGAAAATCCGTGTAAATTTAAGATATCCTTCGGTTTGATTTACCTCCAGGAACTGAACTCTAGATGTAAGCATTGCAATTGCAGAAGTTTCTGTTAGAAAATCAAGTGAAAGCGGGTCATTTATCGTAAAATCGATATTATTCCATTCAAAATATGTGAAAGTTGCTGAGGGAAATTCAAAACTGGAGCTAGTGGGAATATTCAATGAAGAGTTTAAGGTATACTTTTCAGGAAAGATTATATTTACAGAACAATCTGTTTCTAGTTTTAAACGAAAGTTTAAAATTTGTGCTGATGATGTTGCCAAAAGTGCAGGTAAAAGTACAAAAATTAAAATCATGGTTAAAATTTTGTTTTTAGCAAAGATGAAACTAGGTATTTCAACAGCTTCTAGTCAAACAAACTGGTTCAACTGGCTTTGCTAGTGTTTGACGATACCGAGTTTGACCTGTAAGGAAAATGGCTGGTCAATTAATAATTTGCAGGGTGAAAAACTTTAAAACAATATAGCGCCACGTGCTCCAGTCTCTCCGTGTTTTTTTCAATATGCAGCGAGGTGTACGTGCAGAGTTTTAGGTCGAAAGAGGTAGATACTAATGTAAGTAGTATTTTGCAGGATTTTTGTACAGCAAACTACCTGTCTAATATAATTTGTTGTATATTTCTATCAAATTGATTTTCTCTTCATTTCATTGTAGATTTCTAGATTCCATTTAACTGCGTACTAGTCCTGTGCAAGGCTAATCATCGTTAAGTTTTCCTTGTAAATTTATAAGTCTGGTGTGCTTGAAATTAAAAAATATTGGGAAAATGGCTGACTAATTAATAATTCAAAGGGTGATAAAACTAATAAACCTCCACGTGTTTTTTTCTCTACATGTTCTGGCCATTTTGCAGACTGTCGGGTCAAAATTGGTAGATAAGTACATCTTTGTGAGGTGCTGTTGTAGTTGATTAAAAAGTAATTTACGACTGAACTAGGGTAAGTCAAAAGTAGTTTTTGATTGAGATAATAAGGTTTTCAAATGAATCAGAATTATGTTTTATGATTGCCTAATGATTCGCAGTTGTGTAGGTGCGTTAAAATTACGGACAACCTATTATTACGAACTACTACTACTACTACTTATTACATTACATCACTATCAGAAGATTACGTTTTTTGCGCTTATTTGAGGAAATAGGTTGAAAAGGACAAATTGAAAGAACATTATGATGCGACATTTTATTTACAATTCAGTTGGCTTATAGGTATATTCTTAATTTGAATAATTTAGGAAACAAATGTCAAGTAGATTAACATTCACGAAAAATTAAATTGTTAAATTAAATTTTGTTTTTTTATACATTGCTAAATTAAAAAGTTTGTTTCAGTTATTGTTTTAATTACAGAAATCTTTAATCTTTCATTATATTTCTCTTAAAAGTTGGTATGCTCAACTGTAAAAGTTTTAAACGAGAAAAATAGTTCAAAGCAGATTGAATTCTGCTTTTTCTCTTTCGTTGGAGGATGTACTGAATTATTTGAGAAATATTAAAATCTTTCTTTACAGAAGAAAATAGTTTCTCCCACCATTTTCTACATATTTTAAAAACAAAGACATTTGTTCCAAGTATAACTAAAGCTAGGTTAAATCCCATTAAATATTCAGCTGCAATCACAATTGAAGAATCCAGGTTGAGGGGCTCCCACTTCATGTACCTTGTCGTGTCTACAATATCCATTTTCTTTGCTTTTTTGTATTTATTCTTTAGCTGGAAAAAATAATTCCGAATGAAAGGTCCAATCCCGCTTTGTAAAATACGGAGAAAACTATTATAAAATGCTTCTGCTAAATATCCTTCAACCCTACCTCCAATTGACCAATTATCCAAAAATCCTTTTCCAAGCAGGGTTTTACACAGGTAAGTATCGTTTATAAGCTTTACCCCGTTTCCAATCAACGCTGCCAGCTCTTCTTGAGTGTATGTCCATAGAAGGTGTTTGTCGTTTGCCATTCGTTCAATGATTTTGTCCATATTGTCATCCATTGAGTCCATTTCGTCGTCCATATATAATATGTCTGTGACAGAAACGTTTCCAAGTAACTTTGAAGCCAATTGTTTAAGGTCATCTGGCATTGTATTAAAAAATAAATTGAGTGTTTCCTTGTACTCCTCCTTGCTTTTAAATCCAAAGGCGTCCGTACCCCAAAACGTAAAGTTATCTTGGAACAGATTCTTTGCAATGGGATACTCCAAGATAGAAATAGCGTTTGTGGTGAAATAACTTCCGTAAACGGAAGCGAATGCCACGGCTGGGAGTAAATAAATTCCGGAAATGCACTTTTCGTGGTAAAATTTCAGTCCAGTTCCTATTAACGGTCCAATTAAGTCAATTCCGTGGCTTAGGTTTTTGTAAAAATATGAAACTGTGAGAATTAAAAGGGTTAAGGATATCCACACTGGGCTTTCAACCATTCGAATAAAAATGACTTGGTTTGTTGTTAAATAATTGGATTTTATGCAAGCAAATATATTTAACGGAATAATTTGAATTGTAAGGTAACGGCTGCGTTTAGCAACTTGCTTATTGGGAATATTTAACATTAACGCTTCACCAAGATAAACTTTAGTAAACCAACTAGAACCTTCCCAATTATTGGCATTTGTTTGATTTATAACCACGGATACATTAAACAAAGATGTTATCAAGGCGGCTTGAGCCAATTCATGAAATCCGGAGCAGTTTCCTTGTCTTTTAAGAACACTTTTATGGACTATTTTTGATAAAAATTCTTCACAGCCTTTAACCTGTGAGAAAATTTCTGGCAAAGGTCCAACAGATAGTGTTAGCCCGTACCCGTTTCCATTTAGAACTTTTGAAATTGACTTTAAAACGGAAATGGAAGTAGTTGAAATTAAACGAAGTCTGATGTCAGGACAAAAATAACAATGGAGGGCAACTTCGGTTTTGGAAAAGAAAATTAGATCCGCATGGAATGGGTCAACATCCGATTGAAAGAGTCCATTCCCTTGGAATTGATAAGCATGCGGGTGGAATAGTTGCGGCACTCTTAGGAAAAACATGGCATGATCACTTTTACCAAACCCGGAGTTCTGAATGGCAACCGTCGTCTCTTCAAATGTTTGCGTGAGCAGGATAAACAAAATACAAGAATTTTGAGAAAACTTCCGTGTGAATTTAAGATATCCTTCGGTTTGATTTACCTCCAGAAACTGAAATCTTGAAGTGAGCATTGCTATTGGAGAACTTCCTGCAAGAAAATCAAGTGAAAGCGGGTCATTTATTGTAAAATCGATTTTATTCCATTCAAAATATGTGAAAGTTGCTGAAGGAAATTCAAAACTGGAGCTTATAGGGATATCCAAATAAGAATTTGAAGAATAGCTTTCAGGAAGGATTATATTTACAGAGCAATCTGTTTCTAATTTAAAGGGAAAGTTTGAAATTTGAGCTGATGCTGTTGTAATCATCATAATAAAAACAGATATTAAAACCATGATTAAAATTATTATATATTCTTTGAAAATTTCCAATATAGATTGATTTTATACATTAACACGGTATCTTTTAAACTTTACTGGTCGAACTAGCCAAACCATTGTTTAAGGATACCGTGCTTGACGTGTCAAGAAAATGGTCGACTAATTAATTATTCAAAGCTAGAAAACTAATAATCCTCCACGTGCGTTGTTCTCCGCATGTTTTAGCCTGTTTGCGGGCTTTCGGGTCAAACCCGTTAGTTCTTGTGGGTTAGCAATGCTTGATATTATTTTATATAATTTGTAGAGTGTTAGTATCATATCGATCTACTGAACTTTTGCATCCTAGATTTTTCGGGTAGTAGACTGTATTCAATCTTGTGAGTGGTTTAGCAAATTTTAAAAATTACCCTTAGTATAGTAGAATTGTCCTTTTTGTTGAACTCAAAATATGTGAAAGTTGCTGACGGAAATTCAAAGCTGAATGTCAAATTCAAAGATGTTATTGGGATGTCCAAATAAGAATTTAAAAAATAGTTTTCAGAAAGGAATATATTTACAGAACAATCTGTTTCTAATTTAAAGGGAAAGTTTGAAATTTGAGCTGAGGCTGTTGCAGCCATTATAATGAAAACAGATATTAAAACCATGATTAAAATTATTCCCCCCTCCGCGAGACCCGACAAATTTTTACCCGATCAGTTTCGCCGGAAAATTTTTTTGCGTATTTTTTTCTGGGGAACTTTATACATCATACTAATCCTTTGTACGTGTGTTCCTCAAATACAAAATAAAGATTTAAATCTTAAAAGCGGTAAAGTTGAAAAAGACCTTTGGAGAATAAACATTAGCTGAAAAAGACATTACGAGAAACGCATTAGATTAAAAATACCTTTTCGACAAAAGATATTAGAATAAAAAGAACTTATAATTAAAAGGTATTAGATTTAAAAGAACTTTTCAATAAAAGACATTAGACAAAAAGACCTAATAAGTGTTGTCCATTGTTTTAGACTTAGACAGTACTATTCAAACGGAGTCAATGTCTGGTATTGTTACATAACTAGATAACAGATCTAGATAGAACGGAGAATTATCCCACGTCTTATCTCCCACTTTTACATTCTTTCACTATGTCATTTTCCCAATTTTCTCATCTTCCATTCTTTCAAACAACCATTTTACTCATCTCCCTTGCTCTCATACTAAGAAAGCTGAGGCTTTGTCACTTTTACTTTTTTAATCTACCATTGTCACTATATTTAGCATAACGTATTCTTTTACAAGTATGAAGATAAAAAGGATCGCAATTCAAATGTAAAAATATTTATTAATAGGTAGTTTAGCATTTAGGTAATAGCAGTTTTTGTTTCAGGGGAATATAACAAACAATTGCCATTGCCGAAACTTCTCCAGATTTGAAAGTTTTAATGGTTTTTATATAGTGTAATTTACTGCATTCAATATTTTCCATATTTCAACTCCATGTGTTCAATAAGTCTTGAGTGTGAGTCTAGAATATTTCGGTTTCATACTTTGAACTCAGCACATCAATATTACTATTTTTTGCAACTGCAATTTTTGCCAAAAGTTGCAAATTTATTTCGATTGATATGCTGCATGTCGTAGGGTGCAATTAAAATTTTTATAACGGTTACTTACTGCTGTGTAACCGTTTGATCAATTACTTTGCATTGAAAAACCATTCTCAATATTCCCTGTTTTCTAAAATAATAGATGACACTCTATCAACAATTTTGCTGTAACAGCTTTAGCACGTTTTCATTTTAAAAGTTTTTAATGCATAAGCCCTACTGAAAACATGGCCGGTTGTGCATATTTTTATTTTTAATGGCCACGGCCACACCGTTAAAGTAGTCGCAGCAGACGGCAAGTCGTTTTTGAATTATCGTGAAACCAGGCAGTCGGCCAGGCGCACTTAACATGTCGTTTTCATGATTTGCTCTTCGAGCAATTAAAAAATGTGAAAAAAGTGGAGAACTTACAGTGCAGGGTTTCTTACTATATTATTCAAAAACTGATCGTGCACCAAGACCCCTGGAACTAAGATTCCAATACCTTGAATGGGGCGACGAAATTTGTCATATTTTACAAGATTCCCATATATCAAAGGTGTTTTTCGGCTAATGCCTTAAAATTAAAATGTCTTTTAAAGGTAAGATCTTTTAAACGGGAGACATTTTTAAGATAATGTCCTTTTAAGGAAAGATCATTTTCGTGTAATGTCTTTTGCGTAAGGTCTTTTTCAGTAATACCTTTTTCCGTAATGTCTTTCTATGCAGAATCGTAAATGATTCTGCATAGAAAGACATTTTTTAATTCCAGCATTGGTTTGTTGTAACTAAACTTTTATAAAAGTGTATAGTGACTCTAATTTAATATGGCAGAAGAAAAAAGATAGCGGTACATTTAATAAGGTTGAGAAAGAAGTTTAAAGATGTAGGAAATATTTGTGAAAGAACCAAAATTATTAAATTGGTAAATTTGAAGAAGCTTGCACAAGGGGTAAAACGGGTGTACTACTGTTGTAGAATTAAGCTTCAGCACTTCTTCACTTTAGAATCAGAATTAAGCTTCTTTGTTTCATGCTGTATCAAAAATGCTCAAAAAGAAACAAAGCCGATGCCAGTAAATAGGGGGATGTTGCTGAGGATGATTAGATTAAGTTTGAAAGAACTCAAAAATATTTATGTAAATATATCTTTTTGTAATATAATATAATATATATATCTTCCAATATTGGTTATGGTTTTATATTGGTTTTTAAGTATAAAAGGCATCATCTGACTTTGACGTGAACCTGATTAACGAGAAAAATTGTTTTGTGCATACTTTTATTGTTATAACGATTTTAAAATCCTATTTTTCAGTGGAATAAAACCAAAAAATGATTACGAATTCATAAACTAATAGTCACGAAGATTGTAACGTGACCGGATCGATTTTTTTCATTTTTATGTAAACGGATATATGTGACGTGTTTGGAAAGGAAGACGGAAGTACTAGAGCTCAATTTTGGAACTAGGCAGTGAAGTTTGACATGGCTAACCAATGTGTCTCAACGTACTCCGTATATCACTGTAAATGTGGGTTAGTTCATTTCACAGACGCCACAGAATAAAAAGCAAGCTAATAATTAATATTTTCTAAGGTTAACCGGACGTGGACAATAAATTTTTTAGCGACTTAATTTGTATTTAGGAAGTAGGTGAAGGCTGCCAATTTTTTGTGCATTTTTGTATTAGAAACCGTTATTTTAAATATGTCTGCATTCTTTTCATTTTTATGATAATTTTCTTTGCTGGAAACAATTTTCCATCTGTTTTTGGCTCCTTTTCTAATTTATTTGATACAAATTGTAAGTTCACATTGTGATTGGTAATTCAACTGAAAATCAAACTGAATCCTTTAAATTTAAAGATTTTGAGTTATCAAAAGAAACTGCGCACGAAGATAAATTCATCGTTTCATATTTAATCACGGCCTTATTCAATCTTCGTGATAACTTTGATAGAGATGACATAATCGATGAAGTCAGAATTAACTCCGGCTATTTTCGATATTTTACGAAATTAAGAGAATTCTGTTTGATCTACATTCTGGAAACAGAAGCATTTGAAGACTCAATCAGTGCCATTCACCAATCTGGGTTTGGAACATCGGACGACGTACTGTTTTTTATTCAAGTTAGGTCCAAAGATGAGAAAATAATGCAAGATTTTTCTGAAAAACTATTTTTGCAAAGTGAAACGCTCCCATTTGACGCAAATGTAATATTTTATACAGACTTTAATAATTCTGGGGTATTTTGTTACTTTTGCTATGAAACCAAAGTGTGTTTTTACGGAGGAAATCTTACAATATCCCAGTTGAGGAAATTAAGAGGGAATTTAAATTCTAAAGGACAAGGTCGAAGTATTTTAATCACTACCCCGAGGACTGCTTTGTTAGCAAATAAAACATTTTCAAGAGATTTGGGAAATGACCCCGAAAATGAGTATTTCTCAATACCGAATGATTTCCTTATTGAAGCCGCTATATTCACAAGGGTCTGTCCTTATCTTAACTTGACTGTGGTTACCCACCCAAAGTTCTTAACCACGGAGGAGTCACGGCTTCTGGAATGGTCTTTTCAAATCAGGCATTGGGAAGGGCAATTTGCTACAGTTCCAAATGAATTTGCAATCACAAGAGGAACCTTCACCCCGGTGGGGGAAGCCAAGCAAATGGCGATGACCTGCATGACCTCTGATTCCCTGTCAGTGTTGGATTATAGTTTCTCTTCTATTATTAATTTGCCACTTATGGGAATCGTCCTGGGCATGGCGGGAAGTTATGCTGCAATAAATCAAAATGCAAAATTAGGTTGGGACATTATACGCGGGTTCTTCGGCGATCAGTTCGTCTATAAACACAAACGAAGTGTACTCAGCTGTTTGTTAATTTGGCTTGCTCTACTCTCTTATATTTACCAGTCACTGTTGAATACGGACGGGATTAGGCTTTTAGAGTTTCCCAGATTTGTGGAAATGCTTTCCCGATTGGGATACAAAATGTTAGTTCCCACTTGGTTTAGCAAGCAAAATTTGGACACGTTTTTGGGGTTCCTTTCTCCAATTTTTGTAAAAATGGTTAAAAACGCTGTAGAAACGAAGGATTTGCACTCATTTATGCACTTTGGGATTGTCCCGGGAAAAGTTACAGAAAAAGTTGAGTTGCTTTCGAAGTATAAATTGTTTGTGGCGCACTACGTAAGCTATGAAAGTGGGGGAAGATACTTCGGTGTGAAGCTTTTTGGAGATTCCCATGTTTGCAATGTATTTGACGTTCTGAAGGAGTTTGGAGTACCGGTGTTCTACCCAAGAAATGTGAGGATTTGGGGGTGGATGAAACGGAAAGCGGGGGAGGTAAGTCAGCGGTTTCTGGAGAATGGGATTTACCGTTTCGGGTATGAAATTGAAGCGGAACTTTCAATTAGAACATTAGACAAATTTCATTTGTTTGAATCGGGGGCCAGGGTGGTGGATGTGGAGAAAACTGAGCTAAAGTCTCATGTGGGGCTTTTTGCAATGTATTTGGCGATAATTGAGCTAGCTTTGTTTGTTGTTTGGGGAGTGAGTCATTTAATAAGGTTGAGGAAGAAATGGAAAATCGTGGAGAAAAATCGAGGAAAGACTAAACTTAAAAGTGTAGCAGGGAAAGTAATTAAAAAGGGGTATTATTGCAGTAACAATTGCAGATTTAAGCATGTATTATGCGGTATTTTTAAATGCTCAGAGAAAGAATATGCCGAAACCAGTAAACAAGTACATGATAACGTTAATGATTAATTGCTAACGAGATAAGATTGATTTTGATTAAATAAAATAGTAATGAAAATGCATTTTAAATTACTACATACGTAATATTTAAATTTTGGTCACACAATGTGAAAGTCAGGTAATTCGTTTAAATATGTTGCGTAACAATGATTTATATTTGCGACTCTGGTATCCCTAAAACCCTTAAATATTTTTTACTTATCCAAATCTTAACAATAAAAATGATTCGTGTATTGTCCAATAATTTTATCAAAATGCTGTTTTACATATTCTACAGAAAATACCAAACTAGACACGGCTACTCCAGCTAATAGCACAACGAAAATTATAATTACATTTCCATCAAGCGAAGCCCTCTTTGCAGATCCCTCCAATTCTTCGACTTCGCTGCTATTTGTTCGCAATTTCATTGCCATAAAGGTATTTAAACTCCTCCATGGATTTTCAAGAATTCCTATCCACCTCTCTGTAATTCCGGACTCTTTAAACCAATTAAATCTCGAAAGACGATCCCCTATGACCAAACCTGTCATTGTTAACCCGAAGGAAATTGGGAAATATCCCTTGTTTCGGTCAAGAATGTTACTTCCTTTCTTGCGCAACAACTTTGAATATAATTTGGCATCTTTAAAAGGAACTAAAATTGCTGCGGTGTTATTGCAATTAGCAAACATTTTATATAAAAATATTTTATGATTTTCGTAGAAAGATTTGTGAAATAATTCTGCCAAATTGTTTGGATCTCCCCTTTCTAGAAACTGTTTTTTAACTAGTTTCAGCGTTTGGTTTAAGCTTGAAGCTGGGTCTAGACGAGTTAAATTTGTCAATAATTTCATTTCTAGTGATTGCTGTCGAGTTGCATGCAAATCTGGAGTTATACTACTAAGCCTTTCTCTTTCAAACAGAAGTGATATAACCCTCGCTATCAATAAACCACCTTCATGGATTTAACCAAAGCGCTTGGGGACTGTCTGTTACTCTTAATGCGATTTTCTCAATTTCATAGCTGCTGATGCTGATTATCCTAGCTGCATCCATGATTAGTTGCGTTGAATCCACGTCCGTAAAAATTGGGATAGAATCGTTACGCAATTCTTCAAAGGTTTCGTACCTTTTCAATTCCCGGGGTTGGACCATATTGAACACGTTCGTGTTTTTGTATCCGTTGCTGATTATAATAGCCATGAGAAGGAACAAGCCTAATAGGATTCGGTTTTTGAATTTAGAGAACGTACCATCCGGGAAAGGATCCCCTTGTTCTAGAAGAACTTTTCCCAGGGAATAGAATTTCCCAAAAGTGTCTTCTTTCCGGGAATCAATCCGCCAAATTCCGATAACCCATATAATGCTTAATAGAAGCCAACCCCAGACAAAATAGTCGTATACGTTTAGTAGCTCTTCAAATGGAAAAGCTTTTTGGCCAAGAAATCCACAGGTTATTAACTGAAGACTGTCAAATGTAAGTTTGTTGGTACTTCCCGCTCCTAAGATATGAAACGGGAGATACAGTGGTTGACTAAAATAAGGGAAAAATTTAAACAAAGCCAAATCGACTGTATTCCCAATGCTACTATGTTGTCTTTTCCCAGATGAGGAACAGAATTCCCTGTCTTCATAAGCAAATAGAGACTTTGGGAAATGGTAGCTAGCATTTCCCAAAATGGTCATCCAAATATGGGAAATAATGCGGGACATGCAAAGATTCTTTCCGAATTCTACTTGTCCTTCTTTCTCTGCTAATAATACCTCACTTATCCAGTTATGGTTTAGATTTAGATTTTCGCAGCGATAAAACTCCTCTTGAACTAAACCGCTCATGGAATTCTCAACGAAACCAAATGGAATTATATTTTTCCATTTAAGATTACCTATATCAGGATTGTATTGCAAATTATTTTTAACAACTTCCGATTTGACCAAAATTTTAGTGAGATCCAGGCATTCCAAGCAAATGTGAATACCAATGTGCTCAAACTTGATTATTTCCGTGATATAAAATATATTTTGGCTAATTACAGAAGTATCATTCACCTGTGCAAGAAAATATTCTGCATTTGTAGCTTGTCTGCCTAAAGGATATGATTCATACAGTGAAATTAAATCAAATAAAAACATGTTTTTAATTTCTGAAGGTGTCCTACTCCAGGAAATAAACGGAACGATGAAGACATTAACAACTGGGATGGAATTAACCTGGGCGTAGTAAAACCTGCAGAGCTTTTTGAATTCCCCGAGAATTCCACCATGAACGCATTTAAATCTCCAGAGCTCTATGTCTTTAACCTTGAACCACTCATCGGTGAAGTTTGAAGGCGGGAGGAGATCAATTTGAACTTTGCAATTCCAGGGTTTTGTTCGGGAAGTAAATTCATTGAAATTTATGAAATTTCCGCAAACAAGCAAGTCCCTCCGTATTATTCCTTCTTTGTCTTCCTCAGTCATTTTGTGTTTACAGGAATCCAAACTATTGTTGATAAGGTGAATGTTATTTGATAATCTCCATTCTTTGAAATGAATTTTGTCAACCCCGTTATAGTATAGAAGTACAATCGGTTCGTGTCTCCGGAGAAGGACAGGAAATGGACTGGGAAAGGTTAAATCTAACCCTTTGAAATTATTTAAAACTGTAAGGCAAGTGCCCGGGTTCAAAGAAGCAAGGTTTAAATTGCTTAGGTTGATTAAAGGCCCAAGTGAAGAGAAAGTTTCCCATAGATAAAAAATGTTTTCAGTGTATTTTCTCACGAAAGTAGAATTTTTAGCAGTTAAAACATATTTTCTGTAATTTCTTCCATTGTTATTTCTAGTAGCTTCAGCAATTACGCAACTAGTGATTATTAAACCTAAAATTTTCATGATTCTCTTGTAATAATCCTTGTTAATTTTTATATAATATTTAAAAGATTATGTAGGGGATGAAGATAATGACTACAACTGCAACCTGTCTAGGCTAAGACTGAAGATTAAAAACGATTTTTATTTACCAAGTACTCCAAAAATTGCAGAAGGGCACAAAGAGCTTTGCAAACATAAACGTGTTGCATGATTAACTCTTAAAATTAAAAAAATGTTCATTTTTCTAGTCTGAATTGTTTCATTATGCACAATTTTTAAAGTATTTAATGTATTTTTCAATGTCTTGCTGGTTTTTACTAAATTTATTGAGTTAAGTAAGAATTGTCATAAATTTTTACTTGAGTAATTAAACTTGCTGGCAAATATTATCGAATACTTGTCAAAGTGCATTTATAAAAGTGTTCATGCAGAAGAATTTAAACAGGGTTTTTGTTGATTTTGTCTGAATAAATAGTTCCATTTAATTTAATATAGTTCAAGGTGTAATAAGACAAAAAGGTTAAATAAAGTATTTAAATGTTAAAAATGATATTTTTTATTGATTAATTCATGAAGAATCTTCATCATGGGTGGTGTAATGGAAAATCGTAAACAAAATATTGCAAGAATTTTAAGGTGAACGATGGACTCGTGATTTCTCAGAATTTTCTATTTGGTGCAATGTAAAATCAAGAAAGTAAAAAAAGTATGGCATTGTATTCATAAGCTGTAACTTTTATATTACAAAAGTAAGTACTTAACGACTCAAGTCCATTTAAGCTTCTACATGCAATAGGATTAATGGAAAATCCTGCTATTTTTATTTACTCTTCTAGAAGTTTTAGCAATGCTAAAGAAGAAAACGAACTTAAACAATGGATTTTAATCTCATAATACGCAGCCAGCCAAAAAGAAAATATTTTTGGGATAGATTACGTCTTAATCCTTTTGCTGCTTAAGAGTTAGAGGTACTTCATTTGACATGTTCTCACGTAGCTACTTTTCCTATTTGTATTTTGCCATTCATTCCTGTTAGCAAAGCCATTCCCAACAGTCAGATTGAATCTGTATCCAGAGTGAAACACTTGTGACAAGAAATTATTCCTTTAAATTACTTTTTAACATTTGCTGCAAATCATATCAACATGAACCCGTTAGAGTTATCCAACGTAAGTAGTTTATATTAAAAAATACGTTTTAATCAGTGAAATTCATAAAGAAATTCGAATAACCGTTGAATTAAATTGGCTATTCTTATATCAACAGGTTTTGTCCACAGTGATTGAAAATGTAGAAAATGCTGAAGATCTTAAAACAGTTGGATTGGTGAATCGTTTATGGAGAGACGAGAGTTTTCCTCATTGGAGAGCAAACGCTGTGTTTGTCGTTACACCAGAGACTTTGGATGTGCTAAGCAAAGTAAGATTAATTAAAAAATCCCGCGTTTTATTAATTTAAATGATTTTTCATTAAATTTTTTGTTTTTATTGAAGGTCTACAATTGTAAAAGCGACGATAAGGCTGTTGAGGATCCATTTCGACTTGTTGACGCACCATTTAAAAGCTTCCGGGTGCGGTATCAATACCCATCCCTTCGCCGTTCCAAGAGCTATTCCCGGCGTTTTGAGATTTTAGTACTTCCGCCATATCAGCCGAGAAGTTTTCTTTGGGACAAGTGCTTGTTCCAGGCAAAGTACTTGGATTTGGGGAGTTGCTTGATGGAAACTGAAAACAAGTATTTACAAGGGTTCATCTGGCTCTTCAAGAATTGTCCGGATTTAAAAGAATTGAAGATAAGTCCTTATCGCCTGGACAGTGATTATGAAAGAAGACGAGCTCGGTATGGATGGAATGATGAAGTCCTGGAAGAGCTTGAAATGCTCCAACACGGGTTGGAATCTTTAACCCTTTCTGTTCCCGCAGAATATCCTGGAACTCCTTCAGAAACTCCGCTTTTTCACAAAGGGGACATTGTAAAAGGCACAGATTTTGGAAGGAAATTGTTTAAAATGCTGCCAAAACTTAAACATTTAACTGTGGCGTTAAATCAAGAGACAAAATCAATTCTGTCGGCTTTAATTAATCCGGACGGGGTTGAGGCTGGACTTGTGGAAAAGGAGAGTTTGATTCAACTTGAATCTCTGTCTTTACCTTCGCAACTTCCGCTTAATCAACTGAACGTGGTTCCTGTACAGGTCCAGCGCTATTTGAAGGTTGCTCAACCGCCACTTAAATATCTGGAAATTGGGATTGAATGGGTTTACTGTGTTAAAAGAAATGCGGTTGGGTCGCTTTTTAAAATTTTAAAAGAGTGTGAAAGTACCCTTAAGGGACTTACTTTGCAGATTTATTTTGGAAGCTCTGACGAGTTAGTTTTGGACCTGGACGGTCTCAACTTTCCCAACTTGACCCAGTTGAAAGTAGCCCAAAATGGGTTTTCCACACCGATTTTGTTTAATTTCGGGGCAATGAGAAACATGCCAAGGCTTCAAGTTTTTCATTTGACTTCCGATAAGGGCATTGCTTTCTATGATGAAATAAAACCTCAGGATTTGATAAAGACAGGAAATTTGGATGAATTGGAAGAATTTTCTTTACCAGAAATGACTGAAATGAAGTTTTTCGGGTATTTTAATAACGAAGCTTTGGAACAGATTGGGAAGTGGATGGGCAATTTAAAAGTTTTGGAAACTGTTTTGGACAGAAGAAATTATGAGGATGTTTTCATGATCTGGCCGGAGTTGCAAAAGGTTACGAAGTTGTCGTTTAAACAGGTCAAAAGCGAAATTGTGATTAGTGAAGTAGAAGAAGAAGCTTAGTTTGGAAGTTTGGAATACTGATTGAACAAAACATTGCGCAATCAATAAAAACTAACGAAGTAAAAGAAATTAGAGATAGAAACGTAGAATAGGCACAGATCGTTTGATACGAAATGAAATTAAACAATTTGTAGCAAATATTTTTCTACAAAACTTTTAGGAATACATTTAATTTATTGATTAACAAATAGTTTTGTAATTAAAACAATATTTTTGTAAAAGGATACAAATAAATCTGATGTAATACAAATTTTGAGATTTTTTAAAATAAAATTAAAATATTCCACCTACTTCCGTCGTTTAATAATAAAAATATCGTGCTTGTTTTTGCTCTTTTGTTTTCTGCAAAAAGTACGACACATTTTTTTACTTAAAATCCAAATGCTCTTTCTTTTGTTGTAAATTTGGGTGGCTAACCAAACCCCCAGCAAGACAGGATAAATCCCCGCAACCACTCCTGCAGAATACCCCACATGTGACCTCATCGTAGTCTTGACTGCTCCAAAAGCATTACGCTTCGTTTGAAAATTTGCAAGTTTGTTGTTCCTAAAGTAAAAATATTCCTTTAGGATGTAACCCAAATGAAAAAATCCTCCTTCAAAAAATCTTAAAGTTCCCCTCCAAGCTTTTTGTTTTAGTCCACCCCAAATCCTTACATT
>JAANSO010001896.1:0-15157 GCA_036507315.1 Lepidocyrtus fimetarius | reverse complement strand
AATTCTACAATTTTAGAGGTGTTTAGCAAAGTCAAGAACAAGTTTCCGGAATGGAATGAATGGTTTGGTAGAGAAATTAGAAAAAGCGTAGAGTTCTCTGAGGAATTCACACGGCTTTATAAAAACGAGATGAAAAATGTTTTCGTAGAAATAATAGGAAAATGCAACAAAACGGCGTTTGTACTTCCTTCGACTAGTGCAAAATTATTTGAAAATAAATTTTACAAGGTTGGGGGCACGCTGGAGAAGAAATTGTATTTTTTGCCCGGATTCAGATTCTCATTTAAATGGCTAATTTCTCCTGAGTTTATTGTTAGGCTGGGTGATTTTAAACAGTCGGGGATGATGGGAAGGTGGATGAACATTTGGGAACATGTTTTTAAAATTCGAACACGCAATAGAAATTTGAATGTGGGGAGTAAATTCGTAGAGGACAATAAGGATAATGAGCAACCTGAGCCAACAAGCGCTTCGATGGATGGGAACATCGTCGTGGTTTTTTCTTTGCTTATTTTTGGATGTATTTTAGCAATTGGTGGGTTTGCCATGGAGTTGTTCATACGCTTTAAATATTCAAATATAAGTTAAACAAGTGTAATGATTACAAATGGGAAATACAATATTGGATTAATTTTAACTCGGTTAATTTTCAATTTTTGTGTTGGATAGGTAGGCAGGTAAAAAACTTATTTGAAGTAGAAGCCGCTCATACACAATTCATTTTGAGTTTGATGATGATAGGTTATCCTAACAAAAAATTTGTTTAGCCTGCTCATTGGAATTCCTGTCAGAGGAAATAAACAAACATAGGCAAGTATTAACGAAACATAATGGAGGCATTTGTTTGCTAAAAATAAAAGAATTGTAGTATTTTAACAACCAATATTACATTTAGTTTGGTTGTCAAATACTTCACAATAATTTTCAGGTTGTTACGCCTGACAATTTCATATTTTTAGCTTGATTTTCCTGTAAAACAGAATTTTATGCTTAGCAAAACAATACGACAAGAAAATAAAGAATCTAGAATTATTCCAAATTCCAATTGTAAATTCGTTCTAAATAAAATTATTGTTTTTGCATTTCGAGAAATTATTCATTGAAGTCTTCATGTTTTAGATTGGTTGCAATGATTACAGATTTTAAAATAATTATTTGTTACAAAGGCCAATTTTTGTTTGTAGAATAAAATTTGAGATAAACGATGAAATGATTGAGCATTCTTATTGAAAGGCTTATTATTCGATCCATTCGCAAGTAATTTGTAATTTGGGGGTGGTTATCCATTCCAATTGGGTTGGGTTGTAAAAAGAGTAATCGATGACATATCGTTTCTTACCATTTAGTTTAAAACAACGCAATAGCCAGCTTCAGACTGAACAACTCACTTTAAAGGTTGTTGAACAAATCTTTTGGAAAATAAAAATGGATTTTCCCGTGTATTTTGGAAACTCTTTGGGATATTACGAAAGGAAAATAAACGGGGTATTTCCCGTAAGCAAAATCATATTAGAATGGGATCCCAGCGAAAATAAATTATATACGAAAGGGGTGAAATCCAAAAGATATTTCATTTGGTATTTTAACCTGGCAATTATTTACAACCTGCTTGGAGGAAGCGCCTGCTTAATTACAATTGAAAATTACTTATCAGATGAAAACCCGTCTGATTATAGTTTAACTGCAGCTTTAGTTGCAGGTTTTTTCCTGCTTTGTTTATTCCTTGTAAACTGTGCGGTTCACGTTTTTATTACAAAAGTTGACGAAATTGTTCTCGGAGTCAATCAAATGATTAGGACACATCACTCACTAGGTTTGAATTAATTTTTGAAACTAGTCATTGCATTGGCTTACTTTCCTTTATGATTTTTTGAATTTAGAAAGGAGAACACGCACTCAAGGAGACTATTTAAAAGTAGAAGGATACAAGAAAGGCTTGAAACACTGGAAATATTCAAGCTCCGTTGTAAACTTACTTTGTGGATTCACTACGCCAGCATATACAGCAATTACTTTGATTTTAACGGTTTTAAAATTAGCGCCAATGTCACTCCCAGTCCAATACATTTCCGGTATCCTCTGTGAAAGTAAACTTTGCGCAGATTTATCCAACTTTTTATTAATTTTTCAGTGGATTTTTCTCTTCGAAGCTTGCCGAATATACGCCGTGTACTTAATTTCACTCGCGATGGTGATTGAACTCCAACAAAGAAGTTTAGCTTTGGTTGACTGCCTATCTTTTAGAAATAGCTTTTGGGAAGCGGAAAACTTTCTCCGAGGTTTTACAGAATATTCATTAGCTGAAGGAATTGCAAAAGAAGTGTATTCCCAACTATTGCTTTTGGTTGGTGGCGTCGGCTTCTTAATTTTTGTAGGCTGCAACGTAATACTTTTAAAATATTTTACAATTTTGCCTTTTGAAATATTCTGGTTGTTTCCTTTAATTTCCGCAATAACTTCCTTCATCATATACGCTTTGTTACCTGTGATTGTTAAAGGGAAAGGATTTAGCGGGGAAATTATTAAAAAACGGTTAAAAATTTCGGAGGGTCTTTTAGCAACGTGGCCTTCAAAAAACAGGAGGATAATTGTGAAGAAAATTAAAGCTCTGCGCCCTGTGGGATATAAATTCGGTGGTATTTACGATTTTGACAAGCAATTTAAACGACGGTATGTGGCCGGGATTATTTACAGGACTTTGGAAGTTCTGCTACTTATTTAAAAGTGCAAGTTAATCGCTGCATTATGCAGCCTGCATAGTAAAAGTTAGTAAAATTATTGCATAAACTTTGGCTTACACAAAACACAATGAAAACTCATACTTTTAAATGAAACCAAAAAATAACTATAGATTACTTACATTAAAGTATATCAAAAAATCGTGTTTGCAGGATAAAACTATTTTAACCTATTATTTAAAACATTTTAATAAAATTGCTTGTGATAATGTTCATTGCCGATGGATGTATTTAATATGCCGCATGATCATCTTTGGAAAACAGCAAAAGTGAAAGAACAAAGGAAGAAATTAAGAATTTTCTTTAATTCAGAAAGCATTATCGGCGCAGAACTAGAACTATTTTTGCCTTCTTTTAACACAGATCGTTCAGCAACAAAAAATATTTTTAATCCTTTTTCTTTGATTTTAAGGGAAAGGTTTGCGGTCAAATTATCTAAATTTACCTTCAGTGTTAATTTACTTGTTGATGGGCAAGCAGCTGTTCACAAAACTGTTCTGGTAACATAATTGTGATTTATTTAACTATTTTTTAAAAATACTAATTAAAATAGTTTTGAATTACGGTTTGGAAGCATATTGAATAACATGGAGACTAGTGATTCAATTCCAAGATATTTTCGTTGTCCGGTATGTTTTCATCTACCGGAGGACAAAGTGTTCCAGTGCAGAGAGGGACATGTCATTTGTGAAAAATGTTATGTAAAATTAAAAGAATGCCCTCAATGCCGGATTCCTTATGATCCACTTAACCCCATTCGGGCCAGGTCGTGGGAAGCAATGCTCGACGAGGCTTTGAATGTTGACTGCGCCTTTAAAATTAACGGTTGTGGAAGGAAGATACGAAGAGATCACGCGGATAACCACCAAGCTGGATGCGTTTTTGATTTTGAAAAGTAAATAATTCGTTTTAATCATCTTAAACTATATCGAAATAAAGTTAATTATTATTTTAATTAGGTTTGGCAATCTGGTTAACATTTGCAAGCTGCTGGGCTACTCCAACTGTGACTTCAAGGTGAATAAAGGAAATGCAAAGGAGGCAGTGGAACACTTCAAATCCAAGCATGGTTCAATCATTACAAAAAAGAAGAAGTTGACGATGGAGCTGAAAGGATTCGAAGATGTGAAGGCTTCGTCCAAGGATGAGACCACTTTTTGGACGTCCATAGTATTGGATTTGGAGGAGGAGAAGTGTTATCTTCTGACCATGGCCGGGCTTATCAACAAAGAAGACACGGTTACCTGCTTCACTTTAATTTTGCCTTATCGTCCTACCCAGAATGAAACTGAAATCAGAGATAAGGCTTCCTTCATGATGGAATACACGGTTACAAATGAAATGGACTCGCAACAAGACCTAAGCTGGGGCTTGCTTCAATTACCGATAAGCTTGGATATGGCGGAACAACTCTTACCGAGGAACATTCCCTGTTCATTTCGTTCCTCCAAACTGGGCTCCCATCTTTCCAACACAGGAAGTCTATTGATCACTGTAGAATGCATTTTGAATGGAGTGAAAGCTCCGATTAAAAATTCAAAAGGAGGGAAGATACGGCTAAATCGTTTCCAATGTGTGAGGAGCGTTACCATACAAAGTCCAAGTCCAGCTTTAAATCCCAACATTCCTAAAACTTGGAACTTTGAAGACGGTGGTTGGATTGTTAAGAACGTTTTTAACCAGCAATAAATTGGAGTGCATTCGGAACGGGACGATCCAGTTGTTGGATAAGCTTTTTGGTCCAAATCAGTTACAAGGAATCTCTGTGGAAGATTTAGAATGGCTGAGGAGGGGCGCCATGTTTATTACAGCGGAGTTTGGGAGCATGATCGCTTTGCAATATTTAATGGAGTTGTTAAAAACTGGAAAGTTTCCATACCTGCATCTTAATTTAACTGACGGGATTGGAGAGACGCCTTTGTTTTACGCGTTCCGCGACAAAGATAAGTTGAGAGGTTTGAGAAAAGCTAAGTTTTTGATTGAAAACGGCGCTTCAGTTAAAATATTAAACTTTCGCAAGAGCAGTTTACTTCACGTTGTGGCACAACACGGAAGCGTTAGCGCTCTCGACTACCTTTTGGAAAAGGGACTTGAATTAAACGAGATGAATATGCTGGGGCTTTGTCCACTTCATTCTACTTTGCTTAGAAGTGAAGGTGACACTGACAGAGCTTCCGGTTTGGAAAAGGCAAAGTTTCTTGTGATAATGGGGGCCGATTTTATGCATTTCGGGTACAAGCGGAGGTGCATACTCCACTACGCCGTGGTTTACAGCGTTGAAGCCACAAAATACTTTTTGGGACTGGGGTTAAATATAAACGCTCCGGATGAAGCTGGCTGGACACCATTGCACTGTACAGTTACCAACGAAATCGAAGAGATGGCTGTAAAAATAGTGGAGATTCTTTTGGCAAAGATGGCTGATAAGACAATTAAGGATAAGCAAGGGCGGACCCCGTTGGATGTTGTTAATAAAAATCATAAAATGATTCAAGCAATGCTTCGTTAGTTTCTGTATTCTGTTCGGGTAAAGGCTAATATAAATAATTGAAAATCCTCATAAGATTACATGTATTGATCGTGAAATTAATTAAAATCATGCTTTTATAAGTTAAATTATTGATAATTATTATCGTCGATATTTCTTTTTTAATCATTGAAACAACATTTAAAACGTTAAAACTGGAGAAAGATTAAAAATCATGCGAACTAGCAGTTTTGGGCTTCACTCAAAATGTCTTTGTTCCTTTTTTCAATATTCATCATAATCGTCTTCACAATACCCCACATTGTCGGCGGGAGTTTGAGAAAATTCAAACTTGCTCATTTCCGGGATTGTGGAAATGGATCAATCTTCTTTTTGGTTTGACTGGTTTTTCTTGTCTCAAATAAAAATTTCCTGGAAAATGACTTTTTAAACTTTCTGTGCTTTTAAAGTTTTAATTAATTAGAGTTTTAAAAAAGATGGAGAATTCCGGTGAGCATTCCCCAGTAATGTGTACCCCGAGGAAGAGTGTTTCAATTCCACGGTCCCCTTTGTCAACACCTCCTCCTTCAGAACGTCGCCGTCGGCCCCGGTCCTCCCCGTTTCCATTCAAAACAAATAGAATGGACGGATACGGTGTGGAAATGGAGTCAGCTGTTCAATTGGATTTGAATCCGTTGGATATTCCGGAAGTAAGTATTTTAAAAGCTATTTCTTGGTTTCCATACCAAAATAGTAAAGAAATAAAATTGGTTTGAAACAATTAATTGTAGGTTGTGAAGATGATCTCTGAGAATCTCGAGGATGTAGAGGATTTGAAGTGTGTTCGGGAAGTGAGTAAATTGTGGAGGGATGAGAGTTTAGAAAAATGGCGCAGCACAGCAGTTTTAATACTGACGGATAAAGTCATTCAGACATTAGTTAAGGTAAATAATAATCAAGTAAAACATCAGATAAATATTAATTTAAACATGTTCATTCCTGTGGGAATAATTAGTTTTCTCTACTTTATTTTTAAACAGGCGTATTTAACTAAAACCGGTAGTGTCCCCAACAGAGGTGAAGCACAGGGTGGCTCTGACGCCGGGCTTTCGAAATGTTCCCTGAATCCCGGAAGCGCAAATTCGTAGAATCCCTTAATTTTTTTTCAGCTTCGCAAAAAAAGGTCTTTTGCATTTTACAAATCCCGCAAGCGGGATTTCAGGATCCCGCAAGCGTAAAAAAACCCGAAAAATTTTCCGGCCGCCTTCGGCGGCCTTTAATGCTCCGTTTCGGGTTATAAATAAATCAAATTAATTAAAAGAATTACTAAAAGTCTTACCCCCCTGCGCCTTCATGCTATTTTTCATCTTACTTACTATGAACACACCCCACATGTCATGTCAATTATAAAAACAATTATTTTTCATTTGTTTATTAAAAGTATTTTAATAACAACAAAACAGCATTAACAATTCTAAAACTTTAAATATCCAGACATTAAAACATTAAAAACTTCCGATTAAAAATAACCAAAAAATAGTTAAAATTACATTCTTATTCAAAACAAAAAACAAAATATTGCCTAATATTATCAAAACCCAAAAGATTTCATTAACTACATGAAAAACTACTAAAAAACTACACAATTAGAAAACTAAAAAATCAATTTATGTATATATACGCAAAAAATAAAATAATTACATCCTTCTAACATAATTATTAATTAATAATAAAAGGCAGTAACCTGCGAAGATACTTGCTCGAACTTTGCAAAAACAAATTTGCAAGCAAAACTTTACCTTTTCGGTTTATTACGTTTGGTATTTTTAAGTTTCTGTGCTTATGCAAATTTTAGCAAAAATTTTGTGTTAATTTGCAAAAACATATTCATATTCTTTGTTTGCCAGTTATTACCGTTCAAATGATATGCTGCATACAATTTGAAAACTTATTACGGTCATATCTTTCTACCGTTGTAACCGTTTGCTCAACAAAGTTAAAAAACTATTCAGTGATTGCTAAATTCATAACTGTTACTATGTTATAAATTTTCCAGTAACAACTTTAGGAAGTTTTCATTTAGGATAATTTGAATGCAGAAAGACCAATGAAAACTTTGTTAGCAGCGCAAACTTTCATTCGTAACGGCCAAACCGTTAAAACAAAATTGCTGAAAACAATACAGCTGTCAAATAGTTCAGTCTACATGAATGAAAATTTTGGTTAAAATCTGTTATCGTGAAGACAGACAGACGGACATATGGACGGACAGACAGACTAACAAGTCGATTTCACAACTTGCTCTTCGAGCAAGTAATAATAAACTCAAATCAGTATTTTGTAATATATCAAAATCATAAAATTAAATTATAATTGGAATTAATTGTTATATGTAAATAAGAAAGCAAATATTAAAACGAAAAAAATTGTAGCACTCCTGAAACAAATTTTAAAAACAAAGGGTCTTGTTTTGCTCTTTCTCTTGCTTCTTCCAAATCAGAATAATCTGTATCTTTGCCCCAATCTTTGTTGTATTTTTTAATTTCTCGGAGAATTGCGTCAGTGTTAGATGGTTTTACGTTGGATAGAGCAATTTTGAAGTCCCCCTAGATAAATACATTATTTTAAAATAAATCATTGATTATGCTTTTGACAAATATTAATAATTACCATTGTTATATCTCGCAAATCGTTTTGTGGCAAAGTTGCTGCTATCAGTTCTTCAATTCCGTCGTGTTGTTGCAGCTGTTCCCTGCAAGGTACCATGCCTGCGTCAGCAACCAAAAGTGAGATATCAGCTCCTGAGTATCTACATGCAAATAAACAAATTTCATTAAAAGACTTCCAAATGTAAAAAGGGTTTTGTTTTAATTTAAAAAATATGTCGTATGTCATACTTGTCCGTTTTGCGTGCCAAATCCTTAATGTTTTTTTCTGTCAAAGTATTCTTGTATGAGTCAATATAATACCGAAGTAAATGTTTCCGATCTTCTGCATCAGGCAAGTCGACATGGACACGTTTTGGAAAACGTCGAAGAAATGCATTATCCAACGATCCTAACAAATAAATATAAAACTCAAGTTAAAAGAATTTTTAATTTAAAACTAAAAATATCGTTTAGATTTAGTTACCTGGGCGGTTAGTATTTCCTATCACGACAATGCGTTTATTTGGATCAGATTCAAAGCCATTCATCTCCTCCAAAAGCTTATTTTTTATTCTTTTTGTGCTGTCAGTTTGCTCATCACCTCGTGCACCACACAAAGAGTCGCATTCGTCTTAAAAAATAACATGCCTAGTTAATAATATTTTAAGTCAAATAAAACTTGTATAGAGAAACTTACCAATAAACACGACAGCTGGTGCGTTTTCCCTCGCCAATTGAAACAAAAGAGTAATATTTTTTTCTGACTCTCCATGGTATTTTGAAATCAGAACTTCAGTTTTGACGTTAATAAATGTGCATTTAGTTTCTCCTGCCACTGCCTGGATAAGCCTCGTTTTTCCGACTCCAGATGGCTGAATAATGTAAATGCAAAATTAATAATTATTATGATTGTAGAAATTTGATTTCATCGAGAAAATATTACTACTTACTCCGTATAATAGTACTCCTGTCCAAGCATTTCTTCCTTGTGGGGCATTTTTATACAGCAAGGGAACCGCTACTGCTTCTTTTAAAACATTTTTGGCATCTTTCAAGCCAATGACGTCAGAAAATTTCATGGTAGGTTTTTCCATTACAATACATCCCATTAACTTTTCCCTTAATTTAGCCATGTCCGCATCAATCGGTTGATTAACAATTGTTTTACGTTGCTGATTGTGTAGGATATCACCTGAATAATGAGGTTTTTCAGGGGTTTGTGTCATAGGGTCTTTTGTGGTGATGTTTGTTCGCAATTCTTCGGTTTGTTCGCAATCTTCTGCAGATGCGACAAAAGACATGTTTGGAATATTTATTGACAGTTGCCTACTGGAATGTCCAAGTTCATTAGATAAACGTTGAGATAGAGGTTTTGGTGATGATGGTAAGCTCAGTTCTTTGTAGTGCAAAGTTGATAGGGCATCAGTAAACCGTCTTCCTTGCAGTTGCATAAAGTCAAACAAAAATTGAGATCTACTGGTAACAAGTGAATGATAATATCTAACTTCCAGAATTTGTTCGGCGGACAGTCGAGCAAGGTTAATATCTTGAAGGTGTTTCTGTGTTTCAAGGCATATATTTAACGCTTCGTGATAGCTTTGCCTTTCTTCAGCTTCGTTTGCTTCTTCTTGAAATCTACTTATAACGTCGTTGTACGAAATAATTGACAAAGTGCTCAGATGGTGCTCCATCTTTTACCTAAAAATTTTAAAAAAATATTCACTATTGAATTTTACTTAAAACTTGTTACGTTGCTATATAAATTATATTGTTATTACGTTTTAATAAATGTTATGCCCTATGTATGCGTGATGTCTAAAAAAGATGAGTTACTTTGTTTACAAATAAGCAGTATTTACAAGTGGGTTTTTATATTGATAGATTAATTTTGTTGAAAACATAAGCGTGATTTCTCTTGTCCTTCTTTTTTAACATTATCAACAACTTTTGACGTTGTCCAAGTTTCAAGTTTGCTTTTTGCAGAAGTGCGATGAAAGTGCCACCCATTTGGAAAATGTCTGTCAAGAGATTCTTTAACTACCATATTTGCTTCTTGTGTGTAAAATGGAGGGCCATTGTATACAGTAAAAGCGTCCTGTGATAATTTTGTAAAATTTAGGGCAGGCCGATATTCAGATATTTTTTTTACAACAGATCCCATCGATTCAACACAACTTTCAGCACGACTTCTTAGTACAGAACTCAAATACAAATCTGCAGCCACATCAATTTCTTGCTCATGTTTGTTGTTAAATATATGTTGATAAATGTGCTTTTCCAGCTTCTCCTGATCCCTTGAAAGTTCTCCTCCTCTGCTCATCATTTTATCAAACTCTTTTTTTACCAATAAAGTGAGTTGTGTATACTGGTACTCAACTTCTGCCTCGCACAAATCTGTTTTTATAGAACCACCATCAACGCTCTGTCGAAATAATTGAGTAAACTCTTGTGGAACTACTTCACTTTCTGCATTTGCAATAATGTTATCCAATTTGAAAGAAGTTGCACATAGATCATTAATATTAGACCCACAGCTGTATTTTGTTTTTCTATTTACACAACCTTCCTTAAACTTATTGATAAAAGTTGTGGCTTCACGTTTTAAATTAACTAAACTCCTCATATATGATCTATCTTCATCCGTAACTGCTGAATCAGATGTGGACGTATCTGCTGCTGTTTCTGCTGTCGATCTTAATTGTGTGGTTGGGTGAGCTTTGGCAGTTACTGCAACGCCATGAAAAGTGCTATTTTCACGAAACTCCTGTGTAGCCTGGCGTAAATGCACAAAGTGCTTGTCAAGGTTTAACTCTGAATTTTCTGTATCAGGTAAACTCTTCACCATATCTTGCAATGTTTGCAAAGTCTCTTCAAAATGAGTATCAATTCTCCATCCAGGTTTTCCAAGTGTTTGAGCAGAGCCAGAGAGTTTACTAATTTGATTATAAATATCCTGTTGAAATGCTAAGCTACTTGCAAATCCAAAATGATCAATTTCAGATATAACGTTTCTAGTTTGATACTGTTCCCGAATTAAGTTGTAATTTCGAGAAAAATTTAGAAGAGATTCATATTCATTTGCAGCAAAACGGGTTTGAGACGACTGGATCGGTGCATACAACCTTTGATCATGTTCGGCAGCCAATTCCTTCATCTCGACGTATTGTTTACCGGAGGTAAAGAAATCATTTAGGGTATGGACCACTTTTTTAGTTTTTTTTAACAAACTGTTTGAAGGCAAGGAATTATAACCATCTTTTACAGCTCTTTCAATTATATGAGATGGGTCCCACTCAAATGACAGCCAACCTTTGCTTTCGTCTTCAGCAGTCGGAAAAAATTTCTTTAAGTGACTAGGAACCTTCTCGTGGAAATATTGACCATCAAAGCAACCTCCGACACATCGTTCCTTCATTACATCGTCTGACATAACCGTTTGTACACTTAAAATAATATCATCTGCCAGGCTTTTTCCGTCCAGTTTTTTTACCTGTTTGTCTTCAACCAGAACGTCCGTAATCTTGCCATTAATGTAAGCTACCACTCCAACTATTTGTCCTGCAGATCTGGTTGCAGTAGCAGTATATTTATCTGCAACGATTGCAAAAGGCGTAGATCGTCCCGTTGCAGGGATTTCAGCAATCAAATTTTTTCGAAGTGTATCTTGTAACGTAATAAACACTGAATATCCAAATTTAGCACAAAAATCATCAGAATGGTTAATATCCCCAACTTCCTGGTTTCTTAGAGAAGCGGCTGCAACTTTCCTTTCATAAGCTTTATAAGAATGATCCTGTGTGATAGATTCATATGCTAGTGATCCTAATAATAAACCCGTTTGTTTTTCTTTTTCTTTCCAATTTACTTTTTCCATCATTGCCGTTACGTTTTCATGTTGTACATTAGCCAAATGTTGTTTAACGTTGTTTTTTAAGTTTCTAAATTCCCTGGGCTGTATATCATTTGTAAAATCTGTTCCGGTAGAAGACAAATATGAAAAATTACCAATGGTTTTGCCCTCTTTAAAGCACATTTGACAACGCAAATGTGTAAACGCTTCATTGCTTGATGCGTCTTTATCTTTATGTTTGAATAGAGACGGGCACGCTTCTAAGAGTTGATCAATAGATTTGATTTTTTCAAAGTCAACAACGACTTCCCTGAAATTTTCCGGAACTCCTCTTTCGTTTATTGAATGACTCGTATTGGATTCCAGTGAAAGATTTTCAAGTAGCTGTGTAGTGCGACAAACATTGTCCTTAATTTCTTTGATATCCTCTTCAATTTTAATTATTCTTTCGTTATCAAACGGATTAAGATTATGTCTGTGTAATAACTCTGCTTGTGTTGCAATAATATCTGATGATCCTAAGGAAACCCTCTCAGCGCTCTCTGCATCTATACTGCCTGATAATTGGCTTTCTATTTCATCATGCTTTCGCTTCCCTTCTATGTGTAAGGTTGTTTCTAAATCTTTTAGTTCCTGAGTATGATGGTCATGTTCATCTATTTTCAACCTTTGATCTAATGCTGTTGTTTCTGTTAAATCACTGCTTGTTGGGGCTTCATCAGATTGCGAACCCGTATTTTTTTCTGAATCTTTACCAGTTGCATTGTTTCTAGTTCCAGTTTGTGATATTAAAGATATATCACGGTTTTCATAAAACATTTTTTCATCTTCAATCAATTCCTTGTTCATGTCCTCAAACGTAATTTCACCTCTTTGGACCTTTTCTGTCAATCGATTAATTTTTATAGTTTGCATTGCCAGAAATTCTTGCTCGTCACCAAACTTTCTTTGACGTTCCAAATTAATTACGCCCAACACTTCGCCTGCGACCTGTTGGTCTGAAAATTTGTATCCCCCTTCAAAACGCCAAAAGTTATTTTTTGCTCCCTCAGTAAAGTCTATTTCAGGGTGTACTACTTTATTTATAATTGGCTCAAAGTGCCTTGCATGGAAAAAAATTGGAATTGGTCCTCTTTTTTCTGCTCCATGAGATGCATCATATAAAACACTGTTTCGTTCTTTCCACCTAGAGTTTATATTATTTATATTTGTTTGAATTGTTACGATGGGACGTTTTAATATGTTGCTGTACATATACATGGTAACGTCATCACCCCACCCTTCTTGACATCCATAAGAAACCGTGCTTTTAAACATTTCATCATATCCTTTTCCAAAAACCCTTTCTGCCTTTTTTATGTCATTTTGATTTTCAATCAAATGTTTTGCATGAGTTAATCTTAATGCCATGTTTAAATCTTCAGATCCAAAATACAAGTTTGATATAGCTCCATGTAAACAATCCCCTCCCGATACCGTTCTTACTATCCCAAACTCAGACCTTAGATTTGCAGGTATTGTAGAGTCGTTTGAAGACATTTTTGTGTCCTTATTCCAAATTAAGGGCCCACAGTTTTGTGCAAATGCTTGAAACTCTTCAATGTCTTTTTTATACGGCTGAAGTATCTTTTCATAATTTTCAGGGGTAGCTTCTTTCAGTTTAGATAATACTGATTGTAGTTTTTCGTTTGACAACTTAGTTTTAAACTTAGTTAAATTTGAAACAAAGTCTGAATCCTGCAAATTAGTACCCAGTAAACTAATTTAATTTGAAAAACTTCTGGTTGATAATAAGTTTTTTAAATGTTTATGTAATTTAGGTTGCTAAAACATACCTTTCCATCAAACTGTTTAATAAGCTGAGATACGTTTTGAGATTTTTCTACATGAAGGCGGCTACTGCTGGATTTTGGAATTTTTGGTACAGACATAAACCGGGCAGGTTTAGACGTAGTTGCATCCTCATGTTTCTTATCTAATGTCTTTTGTTCGGCCTAAACACACAATGTTTTATTTTTTGTGATTTGCCTAATATGGTTTTAAAATAATAATTTCTGTTATTACTAACCTCGCCCTTAACAGAAAAGTTAAGCGTTGGTTGAGATGCGGGTACTTTTTCTACTTTTGAATAGCGCCATAAATGTTTTGGCACGGTTGGGTGATGTTTTTCGTTATGATTATTTGTACTATCCTTGTTTAGAATTCTTCCACATTCAGGTGTTGTTTTACACATAACTGATACCCTATCTGTTCTTTCAGCTCTAATTCTTTTTTTAGCTGGATCGTCTTTTTCATTTTTCTTTTTATCTTTCTTATCTTCATCTTTTGAATCGTCTTTGTCTTTCTTTTTACTTCTTACAACAAAGGCGTCCATTATAAAACAGTCGAATCCTGTTTAAATAATATAACAATTTTTCAAATAACCGTGACTAAAACTTTAGCTTGTGGCGGTTCAAATAATGTTGACACATAATAAAAAATCCTAATTTAAAAAGATTATTGTAATTTCACATTTGTAACTTCATGCCAAATTTATTTTAAATCCGTGGCGTTAAGGTTTTTTTTTTAAGTTATCGCACCGACAGACGGACGGACAGACAGACCATCAAAACCAAACCTATAAGACTAGTAGGGAGAAATCTTGAATTGGTGATAATATGCTTTGCAGTTAAGAGAACCGAAAATGTAAACATGCAGAACTCATCCTTTATAGTCGTTTTCATATGCATAAGTACGATCATTCTGAGCACCTTTAACTAATTAAGGTATTGCAGAGTATTTTTAAAAAGATTGAAAATTTTAGGAAATATTATGAACCAAATTTTGCATAATAAAAGGCAGCAAGTTTGTTTATTTATTTGCTCGAAGTGTCTGTCACTTCTAGGGTTAACCAAATTTTCTGAAACAAAAGCAGTCATAATATTTTTTATAAATACTGTTTTGTAAATTTTCTAACTTTTTTGTAAAAACTATTTGCAAGATTGCAAAAATCGTTGCTGATTGTCTTGAAGTTATTGCAGTTAAAATGATATGCTACATGCTGTAAATTGCACTTATAAACTTTATAACGGTGACTTCCACCGTTGTAACCGTTTGTTCAAAGAAGTTTGAAACTATGTGGTTTGACCCATAAATCAAAGCTGTGACTCCGGAGTAAGTTTAACTGCAACTGCTGTAACGACATTTAAGTTACATTAGCTTTATAGCATAAGTTCCATCAAAATTTCCACTTCCATGGAAACGGTCAAACCGTCAGACAATAATTGGTGAAAAACTATACGGTTCTGTCCAAACGTTTAGGCTACAAGTCTGACCAATTCGGTAAAAAGATGTCAAGGCGTTTTTGACATCTCGTTGGAACGGATGGAGGGACGGACAGACAGACTAACACATCGATATCATGACTAGCTCTTCGAGCTAGTAATAAAAGGCCGCAAGCTTGCTTAGACACTAG
>JAANSO010001895.1:0-15157 GCA_036507315.1 Lepidocyrtus fimetarius | reverse complement strand
TCCAGTCACGTAACAATGGCACATCCGGACCACGAGATAGGAAAGGAGGAGGAGAATGTATGGATGAGGTAGGTGAATTCTTTAACCTTATCATATCATCGTTATCTCAATTTTACTCCTTTAGTCCTTTCTTGTTAATTAATTTTCCTTTTTCTCTTTCTTTTCTGCAAGAGCTTTAGTGCCAATGAAGACGATGGATCCAACAGCGATGAAGACTCTTCACCATTCAAGAAAAAGATCAAGCTTCGCCATGAAAATTCCAGTGTTTCACGAAACTAATCTCAAACAACAATATCTTCATCCTCATCATTTCATCCAGTCTCCTTAAATTCTCCTATTCATCATTCTCTTCAGCGTCTTCTCAACAAAAATATTCTCGTGTGAATAATTTGTACACTCTCCGCTCCTTCATTCAACCTTCTCCAACAACTTCAGATATATAGTTCGAAACTAAATCTCTTAATTGATATCTCTTCTTTCCACGTCCAGCATCGTCAAGATGATATTTTTATGAAAAATGAGCAAAAATCATATTTTGACTGATTCTTTTTATTTCAAAATGTAGTTTGTGAATTATAGTTCGATTCGATATCATTATTGAAGAAGAAAAATTAAAATTTTCAGTTAGTTGAGACTAACAATGAATCTAATATGCTTTCTTTTATTCTAAGTTAGTTTTAAGTGCGTACCTCTTAATAACTGCATTAATGGATAAGTAGTTAAGCTTTACTTGTTAATCGTTAACACATGACTAATAATAATTTAAGACACGTGACTAAAATCCATCGTTTTAAGTTAACAATTAAGCAATGATCGATATAATTTTTATTTTTTAAAGGGCAACAGTTTTTAATAAAAATTGGGTCAGATCTCCTTAAACTTTCTGTCTAACTCTGAAATAATTGGTAATTATTGTTATTTGAAACAATACTCATTAACTCATTACATACATATTTGACAAAGCTTCGCATATTATCAAAAATTTCAGAGTGAAGTTTTACAAAGTACATTTAATTTTCAAACAGTACCGATTCGTAGTCTGGCTAAGCAGATTTTTCCATAAAACACGCTAATAATGAAGAAGGGTTACTTGTCGCCAATCCTATTCTTCACATTTCAATTAATTCTGTTCATTTTACAAGACTTTAGGTACAAGTTAAAAAATGAGCGATTAACTTTGCTTAACTAAACATACTTAAAACTTATCTGTCGTATTTAGTCAAAATTTTCGAAGATTGAAAAATAGAATCAGTAAAAAACTTATGGGAAAACTATTTGAATTCTTGGGAACTGCACTTTTTAAAAATTCCAATAAAAATCTCGGTTGTAAAATATAAAAAGGTTTGGTCAATAATTAAATTTTAACATAAGCCGCACAATGTGTAAGCTTTTGATATTTAATTCCTTTAATTCCATTCCGCTCTTCGCCATGTCATAAAAATAGTACGGAAGTAGTAAAAACGCGCATTATCACATCGTTCCCAACTTACGCAGCGTGATTGATAAATCATAATAAGCTTATTAAAAGGAATTACAAACTTTAGACAGTTATTGCATTGTAAATTGGGATTAAACAAACGCTTAGACTTAATTAAGTGCGAATTTGTAAAACTGCAACTGTGTAGTGCAATTAAAAATAAAATACATTTATGAAGTGTGATTTTTTATTAATTACGTAAGCTTGTTTTAATAATTAAATCGAAATAACTAAAGGTCTTTACTTGGTATAATTATTATTTTATTTATTGTCAAGTAAAGAAACATTCATTTCAGGCCATGGTGGCTTCAGCAAAGGATTAAAATTCATTATTTTATTAACATTCGCAACCGGAGCGTATCCCCATTTCTTTAAAGCTTCGCTGCAGGCTTCCTGTACATCCCGAAGTTGATAAAAACTGCCGGCAATGTCTCCTCTCCAGCGAAATGGAGTATTTTTGGAGTCTCGGAACAAGCTACCAATACCACCTGCAGTTTTACTTGTGTGACTTTCTAAAAATTGTAACACCTTGGGGTGAAACTGTAGACGGAAAAATTTCAAAATCTTTGCAATTCCTTGTTCTATATTCAACGAGAGATCTTCGTATCTAATTGCACTAGAATGAATTGCAACAATTATTATTTTTTACATAAATTTAAAGAAATTTGCATCAGTTGAAAGCTTACAGAAATCGATCAGGATATTCCTCCCGAAGGAGCTCTGCCTCTGCAAAGTCATCCTCTAAATCGATGCAGAGTCTGTTCGGATTGTAACAATCTGGGCTTAAAGCGCACCAGAATAATTTATCACGTGATTTTATGATTCCTCTTGGATCCCTTACAAGTAGTAGGATGCGGACGTCCAAGCTAATTCAATTCCGAGAAGTTTTAAATTGCAATACCCAATTAGTTTTAAGAAAATTGTTTAAACAAAAAAAACTTACTCTTTGTTCTTTAATAGTTCCTTAGCCAGTTTTAAACGAAAACGAACCGTTTTCATTATCTGGAAGGGGAAAAGTTTGCACATATTCGACATGAACTTATCATTGCCGTCGCCAGTACAAACTGTTTGATTCCTTCTGCAATAATCCCAAACCCTTGTATTCTGATTGAATTGCAAATATTCAGTTTTGTTGTAAGCCATAAAATCAGGGATTTCAGTGAAGTTGCAGGAGAGCTGGTTAGTTATCACTCGGAGGCCTTCTTTTGCTAATTTTCCAGATCGGACCTTTAAAAATTAAAGTAAAATTTAGAAACACAAAACGGATTTTATGCAAATTTTATGCGACTCCTAACTTTATGCAAAGCAAACCTGATAATCTTCAAAATGTTGTAAAGGTTCGTAGTAACTGAATGTGGAGGGATGAGAAGCAATTGCGGCTTCAAGGAATGACGAGCCGGAGCGCCAAGTTGTGACAATTATGTTTCTTATCGGTTTACCCCCTTTTTCCATTATCAAGTCATTTAATTTCCTAAATTTTTGTAAAACTTTTTTATTACATTAACAAAAAATCTGATATCTTTAATAAATCTTAAACAAATCTTGTTTACACTTTTCCTCCAATTTGATATTGATATCCAACCATTTCCTTCGTGATTTGCTCCCTTTGAGTTTTTACTGCATTTTCTCTCAAATACAAAATTGACTCATCCTCTTTTATCTTCCAAGGTTTCACTACATCCTCTTTGGGCTCTGTTTTTATTTTATCTAACGGTGGTTCACCGAAGTTTGAAGTTTCAACTGGATAATTTCCAGCAACGGGGTAATACAAGAGTGAAGCCTTTACTTCCGGTTGAACAGCGCGGATAACTCTTGGGCTGGCAACGGAAGACACCTCATTTTCCTTATTTTGATCCTGTCGAAACTCTTGAGTAGAACCGTAAAACAAGAACAAGTTGAATAACAAAAGTAAAAACAGACTAAAATAGTACGGATAAAGGATTCCGTTTTTTATTAACATCTTTCTCAATTTTTTAAGCGTTTGTAAAAAGGGTAACTATTTCGGGTGATAGCTTACAGTTTACTCTGAACCGCATATTTCAAAGTTTCAATGCACAAAAATGATGCGCAAGCGGATAAGTGTGCAATACAGCAAAAGCAAACTAATAAAAATTATTACACAGCTATTCATGGCAATAAAGTAAAATAATGTATGTTTGACAATGCAAATATGAAAGCATATCGTTATCGATAACACCTATTTATACAACCAAATTTAAGTGAATATCAAACCTGAAAAATCTTAAACCTTATATGCGGCTGTAGTTTGTAACACACTGTTTCTAATCTTTGGTTAAAGGATACCAAAACCATGTTTGTTTTTAATTAACTTATGGCTTATCGTTGATGATATGATAAGAATAATAAAATATTAAATTTTTTTTAACATTTCCTATCAAATCGTACGCTTTATACACGTAAAGCATAAAGTATTGAGTAAATTGCATAAGATTAAAGGATATACCAAAATCGTAGAAGGATTTTCTTGAAAAGAGCTGACAAGGTTCCGACTGCTGACCAGACAACATCAGACAAAATTGCACTGGACTAATATATTTACCTAAGTCTACGACTAATGACAGTTTAATTATGATTTATGAATTTCTTTAATTCCATTTACAGGATTGCAGGAGCTTTTTACGCTGAAAATTTTCATGATGCAGTTTTTGCTTTCCTTAACATTTGCATTCAACTTTCACTCAATGTTTGAGCAAATCTGATTCTAAGAAATACAAAGAAATTGTTTTAAAATGTGTCGTCAGAATCACATCATTCCCCTTGTAAGAAATAAATATTTTCAGCATTAAGCAATTTTATTCCACATTTTAAAAAGAAGGTTATGTTGCTCATAGGTTGTCACAGGAGTGTTTTTGGGTCTGACCTTATTAACCATTTCAGAAACATTTCTATACAAACAGGCACATGATCAAGACAAGGAGTACAAATTAGTAGAACCGGAATTGGAAGAAGAAGACGAGATTGTCTTTTCCCACAAAAAGAATAATTCTCAATTCCAAGAATCTCTACTTGACCTTAAAAATTTCACTTGGCTTTTAAACAACAAGAGCATTTGCCAAGTTCAAAATAATGGAATAGGTGAACTTAATAAAGCTCGGTTGATGCCAATACTGATTCACAGCGCTCGGAATCATTTTTCTCAAAGATTGGCAATCAGGAATACATGGGGTTCTCTTTCAAATTTTATGGGGTGGACAATCCGTCTTATCTTCCTCTTGGGAGAAGAGGATCCACTCAAATACAATAAAAGTTGGAAGCTTCGATATGAAATGAAATTAGCCAAGGAAAGGATTTTAGAAGAGCAGCGACAATTTGGAGACCTAGTCATGGGAAACTTTATCGATTCCTATCATAACTTGACTTACAAGCACTTGATGGGCTACAGATGGATACTAGAATTTTGTCCGGAAGCAGAAATCGTAACAAAAGTGGATGATGACATTTTTCTCGATATAATGCAATGGCTAAGACTTTTCACTGTAAGATTGGATCCTAATTTAAAACCTTCATTTCAATACCCGGTGGCGGACCAGGAACCCAAACTTTTCTGTAAAGTTTGGCCACATTCGATAATTTCAAGAAATAATGTTACAAAATGGTCCGTTTCATATGAGTACATGCCGGGAACGCACTATCCTCCTTTTTGTAGCGGAAGAGCTTACGCGATTAAAACAGACCTTTTAAAGAAGATTTACGAAGTGGCTCACGAGATACGATTTAATTGGGTTGACGATGTGTTTGTGACTGGTCAAGTGGTTCATCATTTAGAAGGGAAATTTAATGAAAGGGTAAATTTTGGTGATATTACGGAAGTCTGTACAAATTTACTGAGGGGGAGAAACCTTACTTATTGCACTGGAAGGAATAAGAATAAAAGAAAATTTCAAGTTGTGACGGTTTTACCACATTCTCCGTATTTTAATGAGGATATGAAGTGCATGTGGGAGATGGCATTGGTTGATTACTATTTTTCTTTAACTAGAATACGAGTTAACCCGTTTCATCTTTAATTTTGAAGCAGATATTTATCTTTTTGTATTCAATTTATTAATTTTAATAATCTAATAATATAATTTGCACAAATGAGGAGAATAGACTAAAATCTATATGATTTTTTGGTATTCATTATGTATTCATTATTTTACGTTTACAGTAATAGTTTACGATGAGTAATTAAAAGTTCTCACCGGAAGCATAAGGTTTCTGCAAATATTTCTTCCCCTATAAAAATCTTTGGAAGGAATGTCAGCTAAACTAGATTTTTACGGGTTTCCAACCATTTATACTTGAAACCGTTAAAATATAAAAATGGTTCGCTTTGTGGTGATAAAATGCTTTAGAATAGAATCCAGTCTATTTTTAGGTAACTACGATCGTATTGAAAATGAAGATTCTTTATTCCTGTTTTGTACATTTCCTAGCAAAAGTTAAAAATAAATGTAGCTCATTTGAATTTAAACTTAAATACGTAACTGGAGCTTATTAAAATAATCTACGTAGTTAAAAATGTGTGAATTTGTATATATTATGTTATAACATGGTAAATAAATTACGATTTGTATCAAATGCTTCAGTTTTTAAAACATTTTTCTTTATATGAAATCATTAATCATTACTTTCATAATTTATGCATCAGCAATGGTTTTTCATAACTTTTGACATTACAGCTTAAGTCCTGGAGGAACGATAGATGGTACCTAGTTTAAGGCAATACACTATGCAAGTTTTGTTTTATAAGCTTAAGTGTGATTTGTACCGCCTTGAACTTTTAAAGGTGACCTAATTGAATAATTAGGGAGTGATATTATGCAAAAGACTAGCCATGGCTGTGGTGTTCGTATTTAAGGATCCTGCTGGAAGTACCTTTTAAGACTGGACTCATGTAAAATAGATGTTTCTGATAAGCTGAATGGGTCCCTTAAGTCCCTGACCTCTGCATATTTTAAAAGAAATTTAAGGAAATGAAAATCGTTCCTATAAAAGGCTGGAAATTTCTTCAAAATTTTTCATACCATTTTGGTCCTTCCACCCTGCAAGACCTAGTCTTCAGCCTTCGAAATTTCTTTCATATCGTTTTTAAGAAAACTATAGATTTCGTAAAAAGCATCCCTCACAATTTTAAAACAACACCTTGTCCCTCTCCAATTGCTGAAAAATGGACGATCAACCATGTTGCAGCAAAAATGTTAGAGATGACTACTCTAACGTTGCAAAAAAGACAGAGGGACCTCAGACGCCTAAAAAGAAAGCAGGGAAAGCTAGCCGAAAGACCTTATTCAGCTCCAGCCCAGTTGCTTCACCTTCCAAAAATGTGTGTACATTTGAGGATCAGACCAGTTTCTACCGAAATTTCTTCTCCAGCGCCTGTATCAACAACGCACCCAAACCATTCCATGAAGCGATGAAGGGCTACAAGATTCCCGAGAGGACTGAACCAGAGGCCCAATCTCCGCAACGGTGGATGATTTGGGATGAAACGGATTTCGAAGTGTGTTTGAATTATTCTCCAAAAACTCCACCAGACACACCACCAGAAAGTGAAGAAGAAGGAGTTGAAGTGGATCCAAACCTCTCTGGAAACATCAGCCCGTCCTACTCCAATGATACCTTTAACACAGTTAAAGTTCAAGTGGGCAAAGCACGCCATAATTATGAAGAAAATTACGAGGAAAATATCGGCAGTCCAGATGCTGACGTTTTGATCATTGGACTGACTCAAGAGGAATATGATGAGTTTTAATTTTTGCAAATCCTCCTCTAGTCAAGTCTATGAAATTAGAATTTATTTATCCATACCGATGAAATATTCTTATTCAAGTCATGTATCTAGTCAATTAAGTTTTATAATCTAATTGACAGTTTTGTATTTCTCATTCTTATTTTGTATTGATTAAAATGAATTACCTAAAATAAAGTAAGTTTTTGCATGAAAATTGAACATAATTTTGATTCTCGTTTGTTATTATTTTACTTATCATGAAATTTTTGCAACACTGCATTTGTGTATACATAGCATGGCATGGCTTTCATTAATCGCAGTTATTAATTACTCGTCTATTTGCATTTTTGTTTGCAGTTGTTGGTTTTAATCAACATCTAACCTATTTTCTTTAAAATGGTAGATTAAAATGATAATTAACTTTAAAATTAAAATGACGACCACGCCAACTTGTCCGGTTTTGTCTTGCATGACCCCATAATATGCAAACATGAAGGTGCATTATGCAATCCCTTTCATCTGTTCCTTTCCTTTCTTCTCAATCCGGCGCGTAGAAAAGAAAAGAGCAATACAAACGTCTTGTCCAAAAAGACAAAACCTGTTGATGCCGAAATATTGAGTTTAAAACTTCTTGTTTTGAAGTTAATGATGAGATAATTAATAATTAACCGTGCTTTGTAAGAGATTATCAGTGTTTATTTTAAAAACACGAGGTTTTTAACGACAGCTGACTAAGCAGAGTTCGGTTGGGTTGTATTGGACGTTTGTTGGATTGTTTGACTTTTAAAGCAGTTAATTTAATTAGGCAACCGCAGTTAAAAATGAGGAAATCATTAAGCCGACAAGCAACCCCTTCCCGAGTTGCACTACTTTGGGACGCTATCTACATCAACGAGACAGAGAGGCAGGTCAACTGCTACGATGCTGTAGTTTCAAACATTTCCTCACAATTTGGAACTACACGAAGTAAGTGAAATTAAATGGAATTGAAAAGACCTTATTAGACGGTTTGCATTTAATCCAATCTAAAACACTGCTTTTGTTTTACAGGTGAAATAGATCTTGAACTGACGTACGCAATTAGGGACAGGTTGGTTGTTGTGGAATATGTGAAGACTCGGAACGGGGAGGAAACAGAGCTTTACAAGCTTCCAAATCCCGACAGTTTTAAGAAAGGGAGTAAGGACTGGTACTGCTTTCAGTGTCACTTGGGAGGAAACGGAGCTGTCTTTGGATGTACTAGCTGTCCACGGATTTACCATGAAGATTGCCTGCCTCTTGAGTTTGCAGAGTTTCAAGATGGGAATAAATTCATTTGCTCGGCTTGTCGTGTAAGCTTAGAAGAAATATTTATTGTAATTAGCTTATCAATTACAGTTTAGATGATTCAACATTAATTGCATAATTGCAATTTTACAGCTATTAAATGCCAAGTCTAATTCCAAGCTCGAGATTACTACAGATAATTTAAACCGGCTATTGGGTTACATCTTGGATGGTTTCTATAACAAGTGGGGTTCCTATGAGTGGTATTCAGGAATATTAAAAAACGCTGAAGGTAAAGCTTGGGCACTAACCGCGAGTCTACCTTCAAACCAAGCTTGGCGCTTCCAGTACATGGTGTACATGCCAATGGACCTGCAAACTATACAAAATAAAATCATTGATAAAGAATACACGTCGTTGGAGGAGTTCCAAGTTGACTGTGACACCTTAGCTCATGCCTTAGCAGTTTATTTTGGAACTGAAGTTAAAAACGCTGAAGGTAAAGCTTGGGCACGAACCGCGAGTCTACCTTCAAACCAAGCTTGGCGCTTCCAGTATATGGTCTACCTGCCAATGGATCTGCAGACTATACAAAATAAAATCATTGACAAAGAATACACGTCGTTGGAGGAGTTCCAAGTTGACTGTGACACCTTAGCTCATGCCTTAGCTGTTTATTTTGGAACCGAAGTGTTGGAAGAAGAAGGGGTGGGAAAGATATTTCAAAGCTACTTGCAGAGTAGCATTGAGGAACTGAAACTATGCCACGACTGCTTCCAAAGATCATATGAAATGAGTCCTGCGGATTGGTTCTGTCTCCCTTGTAAGGTTCCACATCAAGTCGTTTGGGCTAAGCCGTTTGGATATCCTTATTGGCCAGCAAAAGTCATGAAGAAGGACGAAATTGAAGATTGCTACGAAGTCTGGTTCTTTGGACAACCCCACACTCGTGAAACTGTATCTGCTAAAAAGATCTTGCCTATTGAGACAGAAATAAGTAAGCTTAAAATCAAACGGAAGTCCAATGAATGGAAAGGAGCTGTGAAGGAAATGAAGAAATTTCAGGCGCTTGGTGATTCTGGTGCTGCACCTCAGACAAAAGTCTTGAGAAAAAAGTCAGAACTGTCCGCATTTGATATTCAAGGTAAATAGTAGATACATGTACTTAGAAAGAATGAGTTTATTTTACGTTTTGATTGAATCTCTACTTCAAAAATTAATTAATTCATTTCTAGACGCGTCCCAGCAACGTGTAGTCGCTCAAGCTGCGGAGGGTAGTTTAAAGAAGAAGTTTGTTCGTGGAATGGATGATAAGGAGAAAGCTTAAACTAAATTGATGATGCATGTCTATACATTGGAATTTATGATCTTGCTACAAAATACTTTAACCTTTTAAACAAAGTCTGTACATCTAAAGTAGATTTAAAGAAACGTTATTTAAGAGATCTCGAAGTCTTCTACTGCAGACAGTCGAATAATATTCAATAGTAGATCTGGTAGATTTAATTAAATACAGTACAAACAACCTATTCCTAACTATTTCAAGAGAAACGGTTTAACTTTATAAAAACCGTGAGTAACTTTAGAGGTGTATATAGGAAGTCTTAATTAATTATATCTTGAGTTATTCGCTCGTTGACTTTATGATCCTGGTTCCAATAGTATTATTAATTTTTAATTAACTTGATAGCTGTATATTTAACATTTTTGAAGTATTTAATTCTTCATTGTATTACTAGTAACTGTCTACATAGGTTTTTTACTATGTAAATGCTAAATACAAATTCTTTTAAATAATCTCATTGTAGATCTGACAAAGTGCATGTGTTGTTGTAGAATGAACATTTAGCAATTTTTAGTGCTCTACTATTTGTCTATCGACTATTTGTCGTTATTTATGCGCGCAAGACTGATGATACAAGCATAATCCAGTTTAATCTAGTTGTGATCGATTTGTTTGACTTTCTAGTTCCTTGTTATGTAGCTGTAGCAATGATAAGGTTTGTATCAAATTTGTGATTCGATTCGACAGGAATATTGAATAAGTGAAAGTAATGTTTATAAGTACTTTGCCAAAATTGGGTGTAAAAATTGTTAAATGTGTATAATAATTATATTAAGTATTAACCCTTCTTCAATCCGACTTTGTTCAGCAATAAAAAAACAATTTACAAAAAATAAATTTCTTGTTTTACTGTTGCGGCATGCACTGTTCTTTATCAAACTTAAGTAGTAATTCAGTGGTCAAGGTCATTCCGTTAATAGGAGAAAGGCAAGAGAACTTTTATGAAATTTGAACAATATTTTAACGATATTCTTTTAAAAAAAACTATCATTTTTTAAAATATTTGAATAATAATCCTAAATTATGCTTAAAATTATAAATAGCAAACAATTGTTTAATAACTTATATGATATCATTTACAGGGAAGATTATTCGCCCGCATAATATGCATTTAAAATGTCAGTAATTTTGCATGTTTAAAGCTTCATGCTTAACTACTTTATGTACAAACGCATGCATGAAATCATTAAAACTTAATTTATTTCAATACAATTTTAATTTAGCTTCCTAAAGACCCACACCCAAACAAAACCATTGAACGTAATCTTAAGCCAATAACGGTTTATCGTACTCACCCGGTAAACCGGCATAATCGGTTCTTGTGTCAAACTGGAGCATTTAAAGTTCTTTGTATGATTTTTAACCTTTTATCTTGAGATTATTAAAAATTGCAACATGCGTTTCCACACTACTTTGTAACGAAATGTGTGCAAATTTTTCATATCAATAAACTCCAAAGCAATATTTTGAACTTTCTCCTCGGCCAAAAGAAAGTCTATTTCTCGTGCAAGCCCGTGCCAGTTGATGAACTTAAATAATTAGACTGAGAAGGTACTAAATATTATCATTTTGACAACTGTAGGAAACTGCTTTCAGAAAGAAACTAGTACTGGTTGGCCCTGGAACTCTCTAAATTATACTGATTAATTAAAATGATTTATAATTTAAAATAAAGTTTTATTTAAATGATGAATTCACATAATTCATACTAAACGTTTGGATTTTTAAGCACGAGAAAAACGTTTGTAAACTTTTAGAAAACTCTGTGTTTGCCCTTAATTAAAAAATAAATGAACTTTTAAACACTGTCAAGTAAGTTTACGTAAAGTTTAACCTTCCCCAGTGATTTTAACCACTTTTATTAATATTTCATTGTATTTTATTTTCCTCAAAGTGATTTTTAATCCAAAGTTTGCAAACTTGCACTTCATTCACCGGATAAATTAAACTGCTCCAGTTCCAACTATTTCAAGCCTAAAACTAGATTTTGTTCCCAAGTAAGTCCCCAGCCGTAAGTTTCAACTTGTGACCTGCACCAATCAGGAAAAATTAACTCCCGAACAGTCATCATCTCGCGTCCAATCAATTCCAGTTCCGTTCAGTCAAGAATTACGAGTTTGCTCACAAGTGGCGAAGATTAAAATGAGCAAATTAAATGTTGAAAGTGTTATTGTGGAGGAAGAAGCAATGAACGTGGATCCGTCAACTTCTTCAAGCCAATCTCCTCAACCGATTGACCTCCAACCTCACATTTCCATGTCATCAAGTGAGTTGAAAGAATTTTGTGAACTAACCATCGGGAAAGAAGTGAAAGTTGTCAGCGTTTTGGGCGACAATCTCCCGTCAGAAATTCCAAAAGGTAATGTCGAACTCCACCCAGGAACTCCAAGTGTTCTCGTGAAAACTAAACGCGAAGCATTCAGTCCGCAACTCCAGGAATATCTTCTCCAGCTTCCAATAGCAGTGGTACGCGGGCTTCCATCTGCCTTAAACATGAACCTCTCATTTTTCTCGACATTGACCTTGGTCGCAACACATCCTAACCACCCTGTTGACATACTCACTCAAAAAGTTCAACCTCCCGATGAGAATAAAGATGAGAACGGGAAGAAAGTTTGGAACTGTCCTATTCGTACTTCATCCGCAACAATTGTAAAATACGCATCGTACCAAGCAGCTAATTTCCAAAGCTCTTCAAAAAGTCCGATGCTCAAGTTCGCAACAAATATTGACTTGGCAGACGAAAAACAATGGAAAAAGGAACTCCAGGAGCTTCAAAAGTTACCTTCTTTTGCTCGCGTGAGCTCAGCCGGAAACATGTTGTCCCACGTTGGTCACCCAATCCTCGGGATGAACAGGGTCCAACTGTATATGAAAGTCCCCGGAAGTAGAACTCCAGGCCATCAAGAAAACAACAATTTCGCCTCGGTAAATATAAACATTGGCCCTGGAGACACTGAATGGTTCGCTGTGGCAAACGAGTATTGGACGGAGATTCGAAAGCTGTGTGAAGCAAACCAAGTCAGCTACCTGAATGGTCACTGGTGGCCGGATTTAACTTCTTTGGAAAACGCAAGGATCCCTGTTTACCGATTTACCCAAAAACCCGGTGATTTAGTGTGGGTAAATCCCGGCTGCGTCCACTGGGTTCAAGCTCTCGGGTACTGCAACAACATCGCATGGAACGTCGGACCTTTCACTTCCACACAGTATCAACTAGCAATGGAGAGATACGAATGGAACAAATTGCAAAGTTTTCCAAGCCTCGTCCCGATGACTAACTTGTCTTGGAATCTAGCCAGGAATTTTCGAGTTTCAGATGCCAAGCTCTTTGATCTCATCAAGTAAGTTCTAAAATCTTTCAGTGTGTCTAAAATGAACAGTAAAAAATCCTTTTTACGTTCCAGGAACACCCTAATGAAGTCTCTTCTTCATTGCTTTCACACGTTGGAATACGCTCGAACTCACAAAGTGGAGGTTGAATTTCACGGACATGAGAAAAATGAACCTTCGCCTTATTGCGGCCAGTGCAAAGTAAGCAAAAACAATTTTAACAGAATTGTCATTTTTTATGCATTTTCTGATATTTTAACTCGTATTTACCTCAGGTGGAAGTGTTTAACATCCACTTTGTTAAAGAACGACAACAGCGTCCTGAGGTTCATTGCATTGATTGTGTGAAGAAACAGGACTTGCAAGGATTCATTTGCTTGGAGCAATACCGAGTTGAAGATTTGATGGAAATTTACGATAATTATGTTCTTTACGAGGTAAGTTAAATATTTTCAGTCATTAATAATTATTTATAGTAAAAATGTGTTTTTATTTTATTACAGGTTTCACCACTCCTTCCATCCAAGATTAAGACATCATCTCACTGAACTTTCCTTTGCAATACCAACGACATTCACATTTTTTAATAGTATTAAAAATATGAATTGATTTTAATGTACAGTAGCAGTTTTTAATGAAATACTAGATTCGAGTTTATAGATTGTAATAATAATAATGTAAACTTTGATTATATTTAAAATGGTTTGTTGATGTATGAAGATGATTTGAACAGTGAAAAGCGTCTGTTTTAAGTAATGAGAGAAGTTTTAACATTTTAGGAACATTTCAGTTGGAAGTTGTTAGTTCGATTTTAAAAGTAATGTCAACAATTTTCATTTAAGATGATCAAAAGGATGAAGTTTAGTTTAACCATAATTATATTTCTCTTCATGACGCGATGTATTTGACTTAACACGATTATGTTTGTAATATTTTATCATAATTATTTCTTCATTGATTGTTTTCGTTCAGTTTTATTCACTAGTTAAGTAATTCAACGTATTGAATTAACGCAATTCTCATTATTTAAGCTTAGGAAATGGATTAATTACTCGTTTACTTTCACTTTGTATGATTTGTAATTCTAATGATTATTATTATTTCTCCAGTGGTTGATAAATAAATAGTTTTCTCTCTGACCTGATAAAAAATGACATTTTTGATGATTTATTTAATTTTATCTGCTAAAACTGATATTTTATTTTATGAACATCCGAAAGAAAAAATGGCGAAATCATGATAATAATAAGAATCCCTCCATGAAACAAAAAGGCAATTATTTTAAAGTACAATAAAATTGAAGAGAAAAACAAATAATAATATATTATATAATCCAACCACTTGGAGAAAAAGTGTTTAGTTTGCACAGGTATTGGACGAATCACTGAAAATTAATTAAGACATCGTGAGATCAATATCAATTGTTTTTGTAAAGCTGAATACAAAACTGAGATTACAAAACATAAAAAGTTTGTGGTACAATGTGCAAATTCATTGGAAACATTCATTAAACTTCGAATTCGAGTAAAATTAAGCAATTTCAAATACAACCAACATAAAATTCATTAAAACGTTAATTAAAACAATTTTTCAATGTCAAATGGTTATGTAAAGCCAAAGTTAATTACATAAAGCTGAACCTGGATCCGTTTTCTCAGTATTTTCTTAAATAAACACCGCCAGTGGAGTTCTTGGCACCGACATGTCTCGTCCTCTTCTTTACTTTACCCTCTTCCTCGGGGTCCTCATCTTTCTCCTTCAGTGGACAATAGTAGGCTGTGTGGGCGTTGTCCCCGGTGGCCTTGCACGTTTTGCAGGTGAACCTCCTGAGAACGGGACACCGTACGATTCCAGCTTCATCCTTGAGGACGTGGCTTTTCGAGAAGAACTCGGTTTCTTGGTTGCTCACGCAAAATTCACAAGGCTTGCCAGTTTCTCCCAATTTTCCAGCATAGGCCAACGCTTTCATCTCTTCATAGAGAGTGGGTCCGGTCACGTA